>CAJNIZ010044484.1:0-49846 GCA_905231905.1 Symbiodinium pilosum
TGAGAAACCCAACTGTGGTTTGGAATGAATACACTAAGCTGGCAAAGGTGGCGCGCCGACGGCGCAACGCCTAATTTGTAATTAGCAGTTTGCTCTCTGAGTTCGGCCTAAGAATCTTGGCGTGCTTCTCGCCTGGATGGTCATCAGACAGCTTGCATAAACCCCGAAACCTTAATCCCTAAAGCCGAATATCGTAATAACACAGGAGAGCATCCTATCCTGCTCAAAACCCTAAACCTGGTACCTTCTGAACCATATCAAACCCCTAATCTTTACAGCATTGTCGAGGATAGGGATTAGGGTTTAGGGTTGGGAGTTTAGGGTCTATGGTTCTAGGGTTTTTAGGGTCTAAGGTTTGGAGTTTAGGGTTTTCGGGGTCGTGAATGCTGCGATGATTGTCATCCATCAATAACATGCGAACCCCTAAACCTGAAACCAAACTCTGGCATCTCCAGGACTGATTTCGCATTACAATCCAAAACTATACAACCCTAAAAGAAGCCTGACAATCCAAAACCCAAAGCTCTGTACCCTGAACCCTAGCTGAAACCTCAGCTCTAAACCCTTGCCTCCTTTGGCTGAATCCAAAAACCCATGCCCTCAACCTAAACCCTAGACCCTAAACCCTATACAAAGCCTAAACTCTAAACCCTAGAGCATTCTAACCTGGGTCGGTAAACATGGCATGCCTCGTCAAAGCAGGCTGGCTGCCATCCTCCAAGGAGCCTTTTTTTGAGAATCCAAGTATTTAGGATTTAGGCTAAAGTTTAGAGTTTAGCATCTAGGGTTTAAGGTTTAGGGTTTAGGGTTTAAGATTTCGGATATAGGATTTAAGTGTGTTGGGGTTGAGGGATATTCCGGAGGTATATAGATGAATGGTTCCGTGTTTTGGGGTTGGGGGTCAAGGTTCAAGATCTAGGATTTAGGGTTGGGTCTTCTTTTCTAAAGCTGGATCGATGAGATGCATCTTAGGAGCGTCAGGCCTTGCAAAGTGTCGATCACTTGATTATTGGTGGACGGGTGCCCGAACCATGTGCGGCGTCCAGTTTGGTGATTGAACACAAGGCAGGAATGGAAGAATGTGTTTCTTCCTACGGACCTAGACCCTATGCCCTATGCCCTAAGGTGAGCCAGCAGCAACTGTCCAACATACACCCTTGGCCCTGCAACCTGAATCCTAAACCCTAAACCCTAGACCTTACACCCTAAACCCTACACCCTAAACCCCGAACCCAAAACCCTCTCATTGGCAGCCAGGCCCCCTTGTCAGCAGGGTCCCCGGATACAAATCTCTCTACATTTCCTTGGAACTGACCAGCTCCACTATGCTCCCGGGGTTTTCTGGGCTGCTGTTAAGGAACTGTAAATGAGTTACCACAATATGGGCTTATAGTAGATAATAGGGTTTCCAGTGTATGGTAAAATACTTTAAGTTCCTTAGCGGCAACCCAGCTTTGATATGTAGGGGCATCGTAACCACTGCTCATGTTGGTTTTCCAACCTGCCTGATAAATATGTTGTTGCCAAACGTGCTCCCATTGCACTGCTGCGTTGCTTTTGGCAGAGTTTGTTTCTTTGCGCTATGCAACCTAAACTCTCTAAGTTCTACACCCCAAACCCTCAGTGTCCTGAACTCTGAGCCCCTTCACTACCTTTGTTTTTACCTCGCAAAGCCCAAGAAAAGTCTGGGGAGGTTGCGTCGTGGTCGATTTGCAGGCAGATCGGCCCGATAGTCGGCCTCCAGTGGTGTCCAAGCTACCTTAACCCCCAAACCCTAAAAGGAGAAGGCCCTAGGAAGACTACTGCCCTTCTGCAAACGTGCGAAGTAGGCTTCTATGTTAGTTTCGTTCGAGTTTTTGGTTGAGTGTGGGGGACGATATCCCTAAACCCTACACCCTTACCCGCGTTGCTTTGTGTCCCGCAAGGTTTGGCCCCCACCCACCAATAGTGACCGCAAGAGGCAAGGATAATAATGTTGAGCCCCCAGATACTCCTAGCATACCGTTGCCACTACTGGCTGGCAGGGGCCGAAGCCTACGTGCAAACTTATCAGCGTACGTGGACTCATTCTCAGCCCCCTGAACCCCAAACCCTAAACCCTCTAGGTCCTCTAATTTTGTTGAAATTACCCTAAGCCTCCAAGTAGAACCAAGGCGTTGCTAAGTGGTCTCATGGACTAGAGAGCGTGGATTCCAAGGGGCAGTCACACATTAAGGGTTGAGGGTTTGGGGTTTAGGGAATACAGAGATACAAGGTTATCATCCAAGGGGATTCCGTGTCTAAAACATATGTCAACCCCACCACAGAGTTCGACGCGCCCGAATTGCTCATGTAGGTAGCACGCCAGAACTGCTCATGTACGTAACAAGTCATATGCTTGCCGCAGCAAACCAGAATACTACTTCTAGATTCTTGTGTGGTGCACAATGACTGCTGACTGGGCGGCAATTCCAACTTGGAAGTTCCAAAATTACCTATCAGGGGAAGGCAACAACTATCCGAAACTGTCACCTAGATGAACTTCCAGGTTTCGACACCCAGGTGATTAAAAACCGGAACGTTGGCCTATTGGCTTTGTACAACGGAGAATGCTTTAGCATGCTATCCTCAATATAAAAAAGGACCCCTGATCTTTGGAAACTGCCTATGATAAAGCCCTGATTACTCTTCTGTGGCTCATTCGCCTAGATATTATCCCGCAAATTCTATTGTAAGTTTGCAAAATCTACTGTAAGTTTGAACTCTTTGTAAAATTTGAAATGACGAACCCAAAGCCCTGAGCCCTGTTAGGCTCGGGGCGCGTTGGCTCAGGACTTTCTACGCCTGGGCCGGACAGCTTGTAAACCAACTGATTTACACATAACCTGAAGAAGTCATAGCATTGCAAGGTTGATGCAGTTGGAAAGGGGCAGCTCTTCATTTTTTGCCTCGAAGTGCACAAATCGAGTTCATCATTTCCGTTAAAGTGTTTCCAAGAGCTGTCTGACCACCCAGACGCTTTCCTTTTGCAGGCTGCCTGAGAGAAGGATCCTGCCTTTGATAGGCAGGACCAAGGCTTGATGGGCTTAATGGCATAACATATGGGTTGTTCTCCAAATTACGGGCCTCTTCTGGTTGTAAATTACATGATGGCACCTCATATGAATCACGGCCCCAACATTATACCTAAAAAATCCTTTGCAAAATTGGGGCCCTACACAACCCAAAAATACTGTAATTAGTCCTTATGACGGAAATCAGGCAAGTAACTCCAGCTTCAGAAAAAGCGGAACATACTTGATCATACCCGAAACTCTAAGCCCTGAAACTGTGGCGAACGTGGCATACAAGTCCATTGCAAGCCATTCTTGAAGGCACCCAAAAAAAATAAAACTCCAAACCCCGAAACCCTCACAAGCCTAAGGCCCAAAACTCTAAAATGTTCACTTCATGTGGTTTCCTGTTAACTGCAACTTCTCACTCAAGTTCCTAAACCTTAAACCCTAAACCTGCCCTACAACTGAATTTCCGTAACAGCAACTCTGAAGATATGGGACCCCGGCCAGCAGCGAGAGCACTCAAGTCCTGGGTTGAGGGCTTACTTGGAGGTTCATGGGACTTCGGGTGGTGTAGCGATCAGGGTCTAGGGATTAGGGTTTAGGATTAGGGTTTAGGATTAGGGTTTAGGGATTAGGGTTTCGGGCTTAGGGTTTAGGGAATGGGGATGCGGCTTGGGTTTAGAGATTAGGGCTTAGGTTCTCGGAGTGGTAGGGTTCAGGGTGCTAAACCCTAAGCCGATGATCTGGGAGGGTTCAGGGTTAAGGGTTTAGGGCTCCTACAGCTACAGTGGATCCAAAGCAGGTTCCAGGAACTCCGCAGCCAATTGCGCAGCCAACTCTGGTTCCTCATTTGGATACGAGTCAAATCACAAGACAAAATTCCTTATAGGGATGTAGCATGAAAGGTATAACTACATTCAGTATACTGGCCCTTAACCCCAAACCCTAAATCTTAAACCCTAAACCCTGCAAAATCCCTATGTAACCCCTCTTTAAGAAATTTAGACCATAGCTCATAGGGTCCTGGTTTTGGGGTCTTCGATCTGATGCCTCTGACAGCTGCACTACGCAAGGTGAGGGCGTCTAGGGGTCGAGGTCTAGGATTTAGGGGTCAGGGCGTAGAGGTTGAGGTGTAGGGATTACGGCTGAGGGTTTATATAGGGAGTCAGGTTTAGGGTCGGGATGGACTCATCGGCTTCGGCAACAAGCGTCTGTCGGATGCCGTGAATTCCTGTGGGGCCGAGGTGAAGTATTGCAATGAGCGAGTGGATTAAAATCACCCCCGGCCCGCGGATTAGGAGCCCAGCTATGATAGCTACAGGGTTCCTTTTATAAGGGTTGGGTGGGTACTAATATCCTCTTAAAAAGGGGGGCGCAGGAACCAGTTGAAAATGAACCTCACTACAGAAATCGTTGGTACTAAGCATTGAAATAGCAAAGTACACTCATGAACCCTAGACCCCAAACCCCACATTACGCTGCGGGTTCAGCCCCTGGAGGTACACACCAACTGGGCGTGCTTCAGGCAAACTTGCGGCCCGTAAGTTCGTGAAATGAAGAAGAATGTGGGTAGTTCCCGAAATTAGGGTCCCATTTTGGTATCCCTAAATATTAGGTGCCGTAATACAATCTATAACCAAACGGGGCCTTATAATCAAAAGGGGCCTTAATTTTGAGAACAACCCATGTGAAGTTGAGGTTGCGCGGTATAGTGCTCTGGGGCCTGGTGCCCAAAACTACGCGAGAGGATGCCCGAAAGCAGTGGGGGATTGTATGGAGACTGCTGGGGAGATCCGGTCCTTCATTCGCGACTTTGCCCTAAACCCTGACACAATATGTAGTAGCTCCCCCTTTTTCTGTACCACTACCGAAAGTCCTAAAGGATGTTCCCAAACCCTAGCCCTAAACCCTACATAGCACCATGGCACCCCAAGCTGCAGGATTTTCTCTGCTGCAGTTCGAAGATCAACTTCCCTGACTTTGGGACTTCGGGAGGAAGGCAGGTGGCACGAGTGATGCTTCAACGGTTTGGGGTTGAGGGTAAGGGCCCTACACGCCTTGAACCTTGGGTATGTGGGTACTTGGTATACTGTCGTTCACTATACCTTGGGATTCATGGTGTTATGGTATACAACAATCATGCAGAATGTTGCTTGTACCACAGTATGTAGCAGTTGAACTTCGCAAGCCATTCCTTCCTTTTTGTCGCCTAAGGAAAGGCCAGCTAGCGGGCTTCTATTTCATTCAGTCCTAAGAATCTAGGAAATTTCCTAAACCCTAAACCACAGAAAAGCTCAGGCATCTTCTCCTGAGGTCTGCTGGGGTCCCAGCATTGGTTCCCAGGGACAGCCGCGCTCCAGCCGAAACTGGACTGAGACCTTTTGGGGGTTTGGGCTTGATGGTTTGGATCCGTTTAGGGTTTAGGGTTTAATCCACTCCCCCTAATATTCACTACTCCCATTATATTCTGGTATACCACAGAATGGGAGTATCTAATACTAGGGGGGTCGGGGGGTCGGGGGGTTGATATTAGGGGAAGGGGATTACTACAAAAACATGGCGCGGTTTTTACTCGGGTTTCAGACTACCCATTGTGGGTGTGGGGCTTCGGGTACAGGGTCCAGGGTTTAGGGCCTAGGTTGCCACAAAAGAGGTTGCTGGGCTAATGCTGGGAGAACAGAAGCGCTACGCATTGAAGTTGGCCCGATGCGAGCCCTCATTGTCTTAAACCCTAAACACTGTATAGAAACTATACCCTACACCCTGTACCCTGCACCCCCCAGACCTTGATCTCTGTCTGGCTCTGTAGAGCACCCTGTGGCTTCCAAAGTTAAATGAAATGGAGCTATAGTCTAAACTGCTAGTATCCCCTTTAATAGCACGATAATAGTCCCCTAATGTCCCCTATAATCCACTATATAACCCCCTTTAGAGGAGTTTAGACTTTCGCTCACATAGGAACGCAATGATCAAGCCAGAGCTTTGGGGGCCAGTCTTCTGCAAGCGTGCTGGGTTAAGGGGCTAGGGTTTCGGGTGTACACGCTAAACCTCTACAAAACCCTGAAACCTGAAACCCCCAAAACCTTGTGCATCCCGTATCCCTCTTTAACCTCTGCATACCCCCCATATCACCTCTACATCCCAATTACCCTAAAGCCTAAATCCTAAACCCTAAATCCTAAACCCTGAATCCTAAACCCTAAATCCTAAAACCTGAACACCCCACGTCCTAAACCGCACGGACCCCAAAAAGGCCTCCTACGGACCGGCTCCGGTTCACAGGCGCCATGATCCCGGGCCTTGCACCAGGTACTGCAGAAGGTTGAGTGAGGGTTTTGAATTCAGGGTTCAAGGTTTGCGTTTTGGGTTTTGGGTCCAGGGCTTAGGGTTTGGCGTTCAGGGTTCAGCCTTTGGGTTTTAGGGTTTGGGGTTTAGAGTTCAGGGTTTAGGGCTTTAAAGGGACTTCATAGGAGGTAGGAATTCAGGGCTGAGGATTTACGAGTTACGATTTGGGGTTTAGGGTTTTGGGTTTGGGCTCTGGGTTCATAGGGCGTAGGAGTTTAGGATAAAGACTCCTCGAAAGTAGCATGGAACCCTAACAGGGAGCCAACGCACCACTGTGTGCTTGGGGCCTCTATGACTACTATGGTTCCTAGGGTTTAGGGCTAAATCATGGGAACAAACTACAGTAGAATTTACAGTAGATTATATTGGCTCTTATAACCCAGGAGAGAAATTAGTGGGCTACTGTAAATTCTACTGTAACAAGTTTTGTTGCTTTAAGGCTCAACCCTAAACCCCTTAACCTTCAAACCCCAACCCTGAACCGTTTTGCACAAGAGGTGAAGGCTTTGACCTTGAATTGGGGTTCCCTTTTGGGGGTCCCCATAACAAGGACTGTAGTATAATGAGGTCCATTTCGGGGAAACCCTATCTATGGCAACTACCGTTGGTTCTACAAAGTTCTATCGGTGAATGGGGCTTCTGCTGTGATACGCGGTTTAGGGTTTAGGTTCCGCATGAGGTGATATTCTCTGCCTCCCAGGGTGGGGTCTTGCAAGAAATACACCAAACAAGCGAAGCAGCGTAGTGTACGCACACAGAACCCAAATATCCTTCACGAAGCCCGCACCTCCTAACCTGAAAGCAACCCAGAAACACCCAGCCCCTGACCCTTACACGAGAGACTCACAACCTCAAAGCCTAAACCTAGAACCTCAAAACCATAAGATTCTCTAACTCAAACCTCTGAACTTAAAACCTATGCCTTAGACCTTCGACTCTAAGCCTGAGAACACGTAAGAATCTTAAACTCCAAACCCCCTCAACCATAAACCCTTCATATCCCTACATCCTACATAATTACCGAGTCTCTAAGTAGATCCTAGAAACCTCAATCCTAAACCCTCTATCCCGTATAACCCCTATATCCACGTTTCCAGGTACCCCTAATAATTCTAGGAAACCCTCAACCCTTGAATCCTGCTGCCTGATGATCTTCTGCAAACCTTCTGTAGCTCGAGGTTGTGCTTTGACCGGACGGAGGCCCTAATGCCGGGAGGAAGGGTACTTAGGGTTTTGGGTTTAGGGTGGGTTTAGGTCTACTTGGAGGGTCAGGGGGGCTTAATAAGTAGGTTAATAAGGGGGATATCTAGCGTTGCTATATTGGGTTATAGGGGTTTTCGCGTACTTACTAAGTCCCCCTGACCCTCCAAGTAGGTCTAAAATTGAAAGTTGCAGTATACAGAAATTCGGGGGTATGGGATTATAGGGCTTGGACATAGTAGGTTTTTGGGGGACGTAGGGTTCAGGGATATGAAAGGGTTTCGGGATGTAGGTTGTGGCTTAGGTATATCTAGGGTCCGGGGCTAGAGAGTAGATTCCTTGCTGACCTTTTCCAGGTTTGTTGGGGTGTTGAGGGACTAGCGATCAGAGTTGGGATTTAGGATTTTGTGTTTTTTGGATCTAGGGTTTAGGGTTCAGGGTTAGGCTTTTACCCTAAACCGTAAACCTCATCCCTAATTTTGGGTCTGGGGATGGGGCTTGTGTGGTAGGGGGTCAGGGTTGAGGGTGCATATTGATCAGCCAAATGCAAGTAGCGCCGGCGACTTCAGTTCCAAAACCGAATTAAACCTTAAACCCTGTGAACCAAAAATGCTAAACCCTAAACCCTGAACCCCCTAAACCCTAAAGCCTGAACACTCTGAACCCTAAACCCTAAACCCCTGATCCTTGAACCCCCAACCCCTCAAAGTTGGAGGGCGTAAGCTCCTGGGGGGTTGAAAGGTTTCGTTCGGATATAGGCCCTGCAGGTCTTAGACGGCTTTCACGGAGTTTGCGACCCCTAAACCCTATACCGCCTCCGCCAATGGCAAGCACTTCCACAGACCCAAGAGGGCCGGCCCCCTGAAGCTTGGTGCCCTTCTCCAGCTCTGCGTTGTCTAAACTCCTATAGGGGGTTATATGGGGATTGTATAAGCAAGTATTATAGGGGTTCTTAAGGGAAGTACTAGGAGTTTAGATTATGGCTGCGCGTGGTTGTCGGTAGCCACGGTGCTGCGTCCCTCCTTGGTGACCACCAGGCAAGCCGACATCGCCGTAGGCCAGGTGACGCCCGTGGCTGTCTCGGCTTTGCGAATGGCGGCACATGGGTTGTTTTTAAACTATGGGCCCCTGTTAGCTATAGATTTTACTACGACGGCGCCTAGTCAATATTTAGGGATACCAAAATGGGACCCTAATTTTGGGAACTAGCCGCCATGCGTTTTTGCTACAGTGCCATTTGCTCCTCGAGCTCGAGGCCGCCCAGCAGCTGCTGGTGCGCGAGCACGCGCATGCGACAGAGAGTTGGCATAGTAGCTTTTTAAGGTGGTTGGACCTAGTAAGATTATATTCTCTATATGAAATTCTATACCCAAATGAGGATATAATCTTACTCTAGATTGGGGACAAAAGTATCCACAAAAAAACACTACTCATGAGGTGGGTGGCTAGGATTTTGGAACTGCGGATGCCCTCAGTGCAGAAATCTGCGCCCTGACAAAGAACAGATCGCTGCCGCAGCGCTCAGGCGCAGCTCCGGTAAATAGGGAAAAACAAGCCATCTAAGAAGGGAACTGCACATGAACACCACGCGAAAGAAATGCGAAAGAGCGCGATGGCCAAGAAGGCGTTTTGGCTGTAGGCTAACATGTAATTAGGGCTGAGGACTTATAAGCCTAAACCCTAAGCCCAACAAAATAGGACTTTTGGGTTCTTTGTTAAGCTTCCGGCCCCGGACTTGGTTTGTCGGGTTTGGGTTTGGCGTGCGGAGACCCTATGATGATAGGGGGAACATGTTCTTCACCCAGCCAAGCTGTCATCATCCGCGGTTAGGAACCCCACTAAAAACCAAGCCAACCAGAGGCGTGCCGATATTGCGATCCTATGTGAATGCTATGATAGGTAATTGGGTCCGATTTGGGGGTTTGGGGTGACCAAAATCCCATCACTATGAACTGCGGACCCTCCAGGGGTTTAGGGTGGGGATCTTAAGCCGGATTGGAATCCTATTGTTGGAATTAAAGGTGCTGCATGATCTTGTTTTGCCAAACTCCCAGAATTCCCAGGGTTTAAGGTAGTTCAGGGTTTGGGGTGTAGGGCTCAGGGCAGGGGATATCATGAAACGCGGAAATTGTCTGGTGTTGACTTGGGATGCGCAAAGTTCGGCCCACCGGGGCATGCGCAGTGAAAATACCAGCGTAACGTGTATCTGAACCCCCAAAATGCTTGTAGAATGACAGCTTGTTTGAATATTTCTAGAGTTCTTGAGTTTTCGGGCCATGATTTCTCCTAACCCCTAAACCCTAAATCCTAAACCCTAAGCCCCGAGTCCTGGATCCTAAGCCCTAGGCCCTAAACTTTTACCTACCTGAACCTCAAAAGGAGATAACATCTGTAGCCCAAGACACCTAAATATATCCTAAAGGCAATTATTCCATATACTTTCGGGGTTTAGGTACAGCGTAGGGTTCAAAACCTTTTCACATGAAGGAAGCCCTACGGGGACCCCATATCTGGGACCCCATATAAGGACACCATCTGGCACCTTAAGTAACCTTAGGAAACCTTGAGGAAGGTTTAGGGTTTCGATTTTAAGGTGTATAGGACATAGGGTTTAGAGCACATTATACGCCAATCACGTAAGTGCTATTGAAAAACACCGATGGGTGCTGATTTACTCTTCTACATCACCGTTCTAACTACGCTATACATACATGTGTATATATATAATGTGGAGATATATATATATATATGTATACATGCATTATATTTCATATTCACGCTATGGCCCCTAATTTAAACCCTAAAACCTGAATACATACACACACAGAACACACACACACACACACAAACACACACACACACACACACACACACACGATGCCGCTGACTACTAGCGTAGCAAGAGCTAACCATGCGGGCTGACATGTCTCGGATCGGCGCTCAGGGATAGACGCTGAGTTTAGCATATTCAAAATGACATAGACCAATACCTAAATCCTAAGAGTGGGAACCTCCCCCCCCCCTTTGGACCTTGGGGCTGCGCCGGGGGCCTTTGGTTGTACATACTTTGGCGGTTACCCTGATAAACTACATTTGTATCCCAGTTTCCATATCATTTTCCATGTTCTTGTCCATTTGATTCTCCACTATACCCAATACAGTCCCATATTCCCCCTGCTCGACATCTCGGAGGCTTGGCCCGAGCAACCAAGAGCGGCCTGCGGCGTGATCTTCTGCATGGGCCGAGCGAGCTGCCTGATTCTGGTTTCCAAGACCACGCGGTTTAGGGTTAAAGTTAAGACCCCCCACCCAGTAATAGTGAAATTCTAAGGGAGAATAAGGATTATATCACTGTCCTCTTACATTCCTATTATACCACTATTACAGGGCGAGGGGTCCTCCTAAGGTTTAGGGCTTGGGGTTTAGGACGTAAACTAGACGCAGAGTTGGAAGTTATGGTTTAGGGTTCGAAGCCGGCGTTGTATAGGGGCTGAGAAGGGTTTTAAGGGAGGAGCCTATTGGTTTCGAACAGGGTTTGGGGGAGCAGATTGTACTATAGTTGCATAAGGAGTATGAAGGTATCTAAAGTGAGGCTTTGGATTTCTCATTCCCTGTTTGCGCCAATCTCTAATAGAGCAGGGGGTGCAGAGAAGACTGAGTGATTACATGTTTCAGGCTGTTCGGATTGATGGGGTCTACATGGACCCCAAGGGCAGGAAAATGACAGGCCCATCACAACAGTCAAACGACCCTTATTCTACATACTTTCAGGGGGGTGCGGTAGTGTTGTCAGGGTTTGCGGAATTGGCGGTTTGCTTTTAAATTCGACGCCTGGCAGCCGAGTAGCAACATGAAAAGACCACTAGCTCACCCTAACATCCAAACCGAAAACCCTAAACCCTAAAACCCTCAGCCCTAAACCGAACGCCCATACCCTAGACTAGAGGATCTTCCAAAGCATTTGGACATACCGGGCTCCATGCGTTTACCACTTCTGGTTCCTTATTGGCAGTATATTCGCAATTTGCAGCCAGTCCTTCCATCTTGGTGGTTGGTACAAGATAAACGAAAACGTTGAGAAAAAAATCTAAACCACTAAACCCTGATCCTTAAGCTCTCCACTCATTTTGGAGGCTGGGGTGCCCAAAGCCCTCTTATCAGTGTCAGTGGGTTGAAGGGTATACTTACTGGTGCTTCAGGGAGAGTGGGGGAGTGGATCCCTATAATAATCCCCATATATACCCCTATAATGGTACCTGTGTGCGCTCCCCCACTCCCCCTTAAGCACCAATAGGATTACGCACTACATTACATCCATACACTAGGAAGTCAGCTTCAGTATGACTCTAGAGAACGGAACTCCAAAAAAAGCAAAACTTACATGGTGCTTAGCGCAGAATGAGGGGATGGATCTATTTCCTGTAGGGGGGGTTCCACAATTAAAGGTACTTGGGTACTTGTCTGGAGTCCCTATAATGAGTATAGTCTCTTGGGGTCTAAATTGGGGGCGCGTACTTTGGGGAAAGAACCATACACAATCCCTTTTCATCGCTGCTATGGCCCATACTACTGGGTTGCTGTTCAGGAGCTTAACAGAAGTTACTATAATAAACAGACCCAACAATTTGCCATACACCCTTGTCATGGTACCCCTAAGACCCTGAACCTTAAACATAGGCATGATGGAAAAGAACATGGAAACTACTGTATTATAGTAGGGTACATATGGGGGTTACATTGGGATAACGCAAAAGAAAATGGAAACTACTATACTTAGATTCCTTAGTAAGTTCCCTAACAAGAACCCGGACTACTGAAAGGCCAGCAGGCCCGGCTAAGGCACTGGCGCTAGGCTAAGGGCATTTTCCTGGGCACCAGGGCCTCCGCTAGCCATCGCGTTGCTGAGTGAGTAGGGTTTAGGCCTTCAGGGTTTAGGGTTTAGGGGTTAGGGTTTTGGGGTTTAGGGTTGAGCGGGTTTAGGGCTGAGGCAAATTGTGAGTCATCTAGAACTGTCTAGTAATTTGGTAAGTTTTGTGACATTCTAATGTCATCTATAACTGTCTAGAATACAGGACTATGATAAACTATAGAATATAACTATAATATTTTCCATTTTCTTTTCCATCCTCCCAATGTAACCCCACATATATCCTATTACAATAAAATAGTTTCCAGTTTCTTGCATGATCCCTAAATACCCGACATAACCTAAGTTGGGCTTCCCCCACCTGTATCAATGGAGTCAAGATTTAGGGCTACGGGTTACGTGGTTGGAGTTGTTAGGGTTTAGGGCTTATGGAAAGCATCCTTAGCTAGGTAGAAGCAACGGGCCTTGAGTTGAAGGGTCCAAGCAGCCTGCATTCATGTGAGCTACAGTCAATGTCAGGGACGATTTTTTGGAGTTTAAGGTTTGGGGGTTCAGGGTTTAGGGACTATATAAGGGACTATACTACACTGCAAGAGGGACCCCCATGTCCACTGTTAAGGGCCCCTTAGTAAGGCTAATATTGACAATAGCTCATGGCAAGTAGAAAGGATATCTTTTGGGTTGACCGCTTCTCCTAAGGTAAACAGGGAGATTGAAGAAGGGGTTGGGTATATTGGGGCACTAGCCTTGCTAAAAAAACTGACATGGCAACTGGTAGAAACTCCTTCTAGAACTAAAGCTCGATACTGTTTTGGGTGCTTGCGGTGCTGCATGCCTTGGATCCCACAGGCGTAGGGTTTGGGCTTTATGGAGATGACACAGAAGCCTGACATCTAACGTGTCACACTCACACCCCAATAGCCTTCGTGACCTAAGCCCCACTAGGCGAACTTAATCCTTGAAACAAACCTGCGCTGCAAAAAGCCAGAATCCCAGTGACTTGTATTCTGCATGGTACGGTCTCTTTGGTGGCCTCGTCGAAAACAGAATCAAAACCTGAAACCGAAGTTTCAGATCGGCAGTAGTCTCCACAGTGTCCTTTTTCGGGTTCCATGCTAATCTGGGGGGGCGGTGTACATCGTGTATATCCCTCCCACAAACATAAAACCTGAAACCTAAACCCTAAACCCTGCACCCTGAATTGTGTAACCGATCCTATGCGTTCAGTACTGCCGCACTCAATAACAGTTGGATAATATCTACAAAATACATATATGTAGCCCCGAATATTACCCCTGTTATAGATCCTTACTGGGTGTGGGCAAAATCCAACCTATGCATTGAACAAAAACCTAAACGCTAACCCCTAACCCCAAAACACCCCTGAACCCTAAACTCTAAACCCTAAACCTGAAACCCTAAACCCTAAGACCTAAGCCATGCAAAGCATGAGGGCCTCGGCTGCGTTCCTGTTGCGGGGGCAGGGCCTGGCATGAAGGGCGTTGACAGGCAAAGATTTAGAGGTTTAGGGTTTAGAGTGTAGGGCTTAGGCTTTAGGGTTCAAGGTTTATCGTTTATATGGGGGAGTTTCTCACGAAGGGTCCTGCCAGGGATTTATGGTGATTGCAAGGAGATTAGGGGTCCTCTCCTTTCAGGGACATCTTGCATAAACGGTTTGTGGCTGTAGGCTTACGGATGCTTGTGGGTTTGATCAACACCCTCCATCGGCGGTTTAGGGCTTAGGCTGCAATTCTATCTTCCAAATGCTTGGACCTGTATCATGACCCGCATACGGACAGGAAAGGCAGCTAACCATACAGCCCTGCGGCCGTGAACCGTGAAACCCCAAACCCTGATGTAATCCTTTGCGAAAAGGCTATCTGAGCTATGGTCTAGATTCCCAGTATATACATAAATAATCCATACAGTAGTCCCCTATATAACTGAAGGAGTTTAGGCTACAGCTCATCTGGGCTTCCAGGTTTACTTGGAGGAACGTTGGCGGCAAGCTATCTCAGAAAGTTTTGCTTGATAAGCGGGTGTTGGTAGCCCTAACCCCCAAAACCAGGATCATATCTCTACGATATGTCTACGGCATGTGATCTTGCGTGAAGTTTTTTGGTTTGGATGAGATCCTCCTGCTATGTTCTCTTGTCAAAGAAACCTTCGGGCTTCATGGCCTTGCAGATCCGGGATGATTTTCATGGCTTCCCTTGAAGAGGGTTATTAGGGTCTAGGGTGCAGTGATAAGTAAGGCTAATTCAGAGACAACGGAGGCGGTAGTCAGTTTAGCGGGGGGCTGTAGAGGAACCCATGAAATGTAGGGCGTGGATATGGGTTGAATGTTTTGGAGGCTGAGCATGACTTCTTCATGGTTAAGTAGCATGAATGAATAAGGGGGGTGACAATAGCGCTTTGTGGCCGGCCGGGAAAAATCCCGGACAATCAAATGTGCTTTCAAACAAGTTCGGAGCCCGAAAATATGTACACAAGTCCAAATCACTATAATAAAGGGGTTGCAATATTATAGTTGTCCCGCCGGAAACGTCCCGATTTTGATAGATTCCCTTCTACTTGTCCTACTAGTATTGCGAGCTGCACTACCTGGTCCTTCCCATGTCCCCGTCATTTACTATTGCGACCCCCCCCTTCCGTAAGCCCAAATCGCAAAACAAGTTCGGCGGGGAAGGTGTTTATTATTGTCACCTAAACATTAAATCCAAACCACAAAAGACCTCTGAGTCTGCCAGTCCCGAATTCCTGCTGGCAAATTCCTGTGTCCTGTTCTCTGATATAACTAGATCGAGCCCTCAGCCTGTAATAGTGGTCTAATATTCGTATTCGAAGACCGTGATATAATCATGATTATCCGTTATGGTCACTACTACAGGGTGGGGGGTCCAGCCACGACATAAACCAAACCCTGCTCGCTAATCCACGAACCCTACACTCTAAACAATGCGAATCCAACGACCCTCTTACCTCCCTGAACTTTGCCCTGAAGACTCACAAATCCTAACGCTTTTTTAACCCACTACAAAACTCCACTTACTGCAAACTGCTTTCTTGAAATTGCCCTTAACACAAAAGGCTCCAAACAACACAGACGGCGCCTCCTTTCGCTCTAGCATCTCAATGGGCGGAGGTATTCCCGGATGCCTCAAGAAGGCAAGTGGCAGGACTAGGGTTTAGGGTCTATGGGGCGTATGGTTTAAGATTGATTGAGAGGTTCAGGGTGTAAGATTGAGGGTCGGGGGTGAGAGCCTGAGGTGCAGGCTGCCGGGCTCAGGGTTTGTGAAAAGTGTAACGGCCAAACCCTTCACCAAAACAGCATTTGTCTCAGTCCAAGAACGTTACAACGGTTATCCGCATATGTTGAACCCTCTTTTCTCAACCATCAAACGAGAATGGTCAACTGAAAGGTGCAGAGTTGGCAAGGACAAAGTCACATGCGATTTTTCACTTCGCGGGAAACATGGAGTGAAGTCATTGGAACTTCCTTGTGCTGCATAGAAGGACTCATCTCTTTCATGCAGCAATTGGTCCCAAAGATGCAGTGTCCCTAAACCATCAAGACCCTGAACCTCCTACATCCGAAGCCCTCACTCCTCAATCCCCCGGCTTAACCACGCTTTTGAACTGAACTCAACGATGTTCACTAAGCAATCAGCCCTTAGCCACCCGGCATTTGAGGGTTAGTGCTTAAGTTGAACATATGTAAATTCGGAAATAAAGAAGATGTGCCAGGATCGAACTGTGTAAAGGTCGTTCCCTCTACACCCCTCAATCCTACCTGAAACCCTAGTCTCTAGTCTAGTCCCTGAACTCTAACCCCTGAACCTGAAAGCCCAAATATCTGATGCCTGGTCCAAAAACCCTAACACACGAATCCGGTGAGACCTCCATGAAGTTTCGGGATTTGGGATTTTTGATTTAGGATTTGGGGATCGGATTTCGGATGGAAGGTCCGACACTCAGCCCTAGAGTCTTAGCTAAGGGCTCGACAACTGCCACACGGAGCCCGAAGCCGCCCAAGCTTCGCGAGCGGCGGAAATGTCATGAAGCCCACGTAAAGCTGAGTGACTGCCGCCATCCATGGCACCGTCGGGGTCAGCCCTCCATCTGCCACTCTCAGATGAGGTTTGCGTTCCCGGGACCAATTCCAAACCAATTCTGGTGTCTCCCAGGCCTTGTGGCTGCTCCAAGACAAATTCTGGACCGCGTGCAATCCGGCGTGTCCCGGACTATGTGTGGCTGCTCCGAGACCGACCCTGCACCACTTGCGATCGTGCAGGAACAGCCAAAAAAAATGACTCGGCATGGTTACCTTGCAAAGATGGCTGAATCGTTACGTCTGAAGCCGCCCTCGAGCGCCGCCGTTTTCAGGCGGCCGCAAAAGTACCCGACACAGCAGCCTCACAGAAAGCCAACACTGACCATCACCATTGAAGGCGGAACCCAACATCGTGTCGCGACCACTGACGGTCCTCTACGTGGCTTGGATGGTAACCTATCCAGCAAAACATCCTCACAAAAAGCCGACACCGACCCCATTGCCATTGAGAGCGCGGCTGTTCCACGCAGCCTCAGGAGTAACCCACCAACGCGTTGAGACCGCTGACGGTCCTTGCTTTGGCCAACCTAGCCAGCAAAACAGCCTTCCAGAAAGCCAGAACCTCAAAACACATCACGCAATGCCCGGTCCCCGATTGAATGGCGGCCCCCGTCAGTGCTGCCTTGGTCCCCGGCATCCCACAGAATTTTAGGAACTAAACACTCAATTGCTTGGGTGTGCCTCCACATCAGCAAACAAACCCTGAACCCCAATCCCCATACCCTAAAACCCCCGAACCCCCAACCCTGAAGCAGCCAGGCCCATGGCTTGCTCCAGAGGCCCAGAACGCCATCGTGCGAGCCCACGGCAATGACATCCGACTGGTTACCTCGGTTGCGGAACCCAGGGGGTTTCAGTTTGAAGGTTTAGGGTTTACAAGGGGATATGTATGGTGGAGTTTAGGACTTAGAGGGGAGAAAAGCGTTTATGACGGACTTATGACGGGGTATAATGTATGGCAATGGAATCCTTACAGGGGGTTCTATGGGAATGAGTCCAGAGGTAAGTTTTAGAGTTTAAGGGCTGAAAGATTTAGGGCCTAGGGTCTAGGGATTTAGGGCTTAGGGGTTTAGGGCTCAACAGATGTGAGGTTCTATGCAACAAGGACGACTGTCACCCTGCCTTGCAGAGCTTGAGTTCCGCTATGGAGCATTGCGCTCCCATCACTTGAAATACATGTGCCATTCTGCATTGCCGCTGTGGTTGTGCTGAAGTCGTCTACACGTCCTGCCCTTGCAACGCAGAAATCTGGGGTGCAAGGCAGTAGTGGGACTGCGCACTGTTGATACGTTCGTGCACCTCAGGTACCTCGTCGCGTTCTCGTACGCTTGCGCTGCTTGCCTGCCTGCCCACACGTTCCAGTGATGAGGCTTTACGGAATAGTGTTGCAGTCGATGTTGCCATCATGCTAGGACTATTTATAGGCATATTCGTGTAAGATGAAGGAGCACTTAGGGATTGAGACTAAGGGGAGCTTACCCTATACCAAACACTTCCAGATGGGCCCCTTAACTCTACGTCTAAACCCTCAACCATGTGGTGCGCCTGAAGGTGCCCATGTTTGAGGGATTGTTAGGGTTATTCAGGCTTGAGGGCTCAGGTGTTTGATGGGGCTGATATAGGGATTCATGTCGAGAATATCTGAAGGTTTGGCATCAAGGAGTTAAGCCTTCGGAACGGCGGGGTGGACGGTTAGGTCTGGGTGCCTATTGAGGCGTCTATTTCATCATTGCTTCGGCGACGGGATTAGGGACTAAGCCTAAGCCAAAGGGACGGTTCCGCAGAGTGGCGGCCTCATAAGGCAATCCCGAAGAGCCCCAAAACCCGGACCCTAAACCATGAACCCTAACCCCTAAACCCTGAACTATAAACCCCGAACCCTAAACCCTATATCTCCGAACGTCTGCATCTAGAGATGGCTTAGGCACAGCAGAGGTAGTGTTTAGTCAGAACATGTTGGATTCCCTGGTTTAGGGTTTAGGTTTTGATGGGTGGCTTAGGGCTCAGGAGTCATTTTCCGAGATTCGGGGTTTAGAGTACCATGGAAAACTGCTGTTGCAGGAGCTTGAAATTTGCTGCGAGCGGTTACACCCTAAACCCTAAACCCTATATAAACCATTCTAGTAGTTTCCATTTTCTTTTCCATTATCCCAACATAACCCGAATGTAACTCCAATATTAGCCCAAAAAGGTGAAAAAGAATGCCGATCCCGATGTCCGACTGGCAACGCTCTGCATCCTGCAGAATCCAAAATTTCTCTGTTTAGGGTTTGAGGTTACCCTAAACCCTACGCAGTTTTGGGGTTTAGGGTTTTAGGTTTAGGGTTTTGGGTTTTAGGGTTTTGGGATGATCCTTCTTGGCCAGCACCCCTATGTTCATGAGAGCTTCCAAGTATCCATGAACCCTAAACCCTAAACATCCCAGCAATCTCGGATTTCGGGCAGTCCCCCCCAAGCTGCGGATTCTATTGAAGTTCAGGGTTTAGGTTGTACCTGGACCTCCCAAATACCCATCCCAATAGCCTTAAACCCCAAAACAACGGGCAAAAGGCCATTGTTGTGGGTATTTGGGAGGTCCAGGTAGGGTTTTGTGGCTTGGAGCTTGGAGGCTTTAGGGTAGTTTCCATTGTATTTTCCATTATCCCAATATTAACTACTATAATATAATAGGGTTTAGGGTTTAGGGTTTTAGCGCGCAACTGCGGAAGTTCTTGAAACATCCTGGTTCCGTTGGCATAGTTTAAGGTTTGGGGCTTAGGGTTTAGGGTTTTGGATCAAGCCCTTGCCAAGCTATCCGACGAATCATGTTTCAGCACCTGCCAGTGGCCTTGCACCTGAAATCCCCCATGGCAAATCCATGGGGGCTTAGAGTTTAGGGTTCAGGGCTTAGGGTTCAGGATTTAAATTCCCTACAGTAAACCCAGACCCTAAATCCAATTTAAATCCCTGATCAAACCCGGGTCTGGGTGAAGTCCTTGAACCGAAGCCCAACCCATAGTCCCGAATGCCCCAACCCTAATCCCTACACCCAATTCCCAGACCCGAGTCCCTAAACCCTACCTAGACCCTCATACCCTACGCCTTTTTGTTGGCTCCAAAGTTTTGTCGAATATCTTCTATATATAAAATTGGGTACCCTAAAATATGGTAGGGTATAGGGGTCGAGGTTAGTTTCTCCCTAGACCCTACACCCTCAAACCCCAAACTCACGACAGGAGCCCCTGCTGAAAGTCGCCGTGCGCACGCCCTCCGTGCCGCAAACTGCCTGTAGCAAGCTCAGGTTGGCATGTATGCTTAGGTTTGGGTTCAGTGACTAGGGTTCAGGGTTTAGGGATTAGAGCTTCAGGTTTAGGGTTTGAGAGCTAGGGTTTGGGTGAGAGCGATCACCGAAACCGCGCAAGCCATAACCGTAAGTACCAATGTCAACGGCACGAAAATTATGGGTTAATGTCTCATGACGAATATAATGCTTTAGGAGGACCCCCCACCCTGTGATAGTGGTATAATAGGACTATAAGAGGACCCTAATATTTCCTTATAGTCACTATTACTGGGTGGGGGGTCCACCTAAATTATGTTACTGCCAGTCCCTCTGGTGAGCTCCTCTGACACAAGGTGGGGACTCATGCTGACGACCTGCTTCAAAAACGAGCAATTCCGAGATGATGTAGGAGTTAGGGTTTAGGGTTTAGGGTTCAGGGTTTTGGGTTGATTTAGGGTTTAGGGTTTAGGGATCGAGAAGCCTCCACATGAGCAGGCCTCTTAGCTATACTCGCCACCACTTCTACAGAACCCCTATACATTGGGTACTGCCCCCACTCAGTAAAAGTTGAATAATTTTCATAACATAGGTAAAATAGGCCCTTAATAATAACCTTAGCATAGACTGTTACTGTACGGGGGCAGCATCCAAACTATACATCCACACCCACCAACCCTTAGGACCCCCAATGAACCAATGTAGGTAATATTTGTAAACCTTAGGGCTCAATGTAGGTATAATTTGTATAAATGGATGCGTAGGGCACCCCTAAACCCTATAAAACCTAACCCCTAAACCCTAAAAGCACTCCGACCTCATCTCGTTGGCAACTTGCTTTCCCAAGCCCCACCCTGAAGACCTTAGTAATGCTATAGTCCCCCTGAGGTAGATAGAATATGGGGTTTAGGGTTTAGCGTTTAGGGATATAGTCCTGTCAAGGACCATATCCCAGTCTCCAAACTTGGTCCGACTCAGTCTCACCCAGCTGTGCAGGTGTGTATGCAAGGGAACTCCCCTGCTGAAGTAGGTTGGGTGGGGCATTCAAGAAGAAATGAAGCGTTTTCGAACCTACTATTCATCATATTCGTACTTACTCAGGCTTCCACATGACCCCGGTAGTGTCTGAGCATGACCCTGATCCTAAGTGAGCGTTTGCGATTCCATCTCCGTACATGGGGGTCTCCACAACTTGGGAGGCCCCTCCTATCCACCAAACTCAAAGCCGGAACTCCCCACTCACCCTGAATCCGGAACCTCAAAACCGTTGACCCTAAACAAACAACCCCAAACCCAAAAACCTCTTTTCCCTACATTTCGCTATACGCCCCTGCATAGCCCCTATAGCCCTATCAAGGGCCACTGAACCTTTCGCTTTTATCAAAGAAGAAAGGCCCTGGAGACACCGCTGGGAGGTTCATGGGGCTTAGCAGCTACCTTTAATTGGGGTTATAACCGTACATATAATGTGGATATAACCTATATGAGGTCGTTTGGGGTTAGGCTTCTAAGCCCAGTTATAAGTGGTTACCAAGTCCCATGGACCTCCAAGTAAACCCTAAACCCTAGAAAGCCTGCAGGCGCTGATGCAGATGCAAATCAAATTTCTTTGTCCTCGCAGCAGCGGAAAGGTAAAGGAGGCCAGGCTTAGGGTTTAGGGCTTAGGATAAGGTTTAGGGTTTAGGGTTTAGGGCTTAGGATAAGGTTTAGGGTTTAGGGTTTAGGGCTTAGGATAAGCCCCGGGGCGGATGTTCTGCGCGAATGAAGGTCTGGTGCAGTCCTATACAATCCATACCGACTGCTGTAGAAGGAGATTCAAAAACAGTTCAGGGCTAACTTACACTAAGCCCTAAACCCTGGGTTTCAGATGTCTTGGGAGCATGAGTATACCATGCATGGAAGCATAGAGCACGACTGGCAGTGGAAGAAGCAGCCATAATCGGAACTCTCGCTACCTGAGGGCAGCTGTTGTAACCGAAGCAACTGAGAGTAATCATAAAGATTACCTGCAACCCCAATTACCTATAGTTTTAATGGGCTACACCTACTAATTAAAGGGTACGTGGAGCACCTTCTACGTACTGCAACGGATCGCTTCCTTCACACCCTCCAACCCGCATTGAGAGAAAAGTCTGAACCCTAAACCCTAAACTCTAAACCCTGAACCCAAGCCCTGAACCCTAAACCGTGAACTGAAACCTAAACCCTTAAGGGTCTAGGGTTTAGGGCAGACACAGCCTTCCCATGGGTTCTTCTCAAAACCATGTGCCTCTTCTGGTTATAGAAGAAATTACAGAAGAAATTACAGCGCCTAGTATAGATTTAGGGCTTAAGTGAAATCTTAGGGTTTGGGGTTTAGGAGAACCAAAATGCGACCCTAATTTTAGGAACTACCCACCCTGCAAATGACCTATGGTGCTGACTCCATCCCCTATCTTCCCCTAATCATCTAAAGTCTAAAAACTTTACACGCTCAACCTCTGAACCTTTGAACCCTGCACGTCTGCGCGCTTAACCTGAAACCTCCTAATTTTTTATGCCCTACAGTCCAAGCCTCTAAGCCCAATACCCAGTTTGTATACAGTATCCCATGTTCTGGCTCTAAGGATCCCTGCGCCTTCCTTGTTTGGATCGTTTGCAGACTGCTCGCGCAAAGCCTGAATCAACTCTACCCCCCTAAGCCTAAACCTAGACCTCTTAACCCCTGTGCCCCATGCACATATCCCTATACATCCCTCTACATATCCAAATATAATCCTACATACCTTACATATTCCAATTTGTTCGCCCACATGCTTCCGCCCATCCCTTGTATATCCCGAAAAATCCCCACATCTCCCTATATATATCCCTGCATCAACCCTAAGCCCTCAACCTTCAACCCTAAACCCTAAACCCTAAACCCTCAAACCTAAACCCTAAACCCTGAATTTGTGCTTCCATATCCTTACACAGACAAACCTTGGCCCGCGCCTGGAACTTACGCAGACGCGCCACACAGTCAACTCGGAGCCAACAGAGACAAGCCTGATAACGCGGTTCAGGGTTTAGGTAGGGTTTAGGGTGTAGGGTTTAGGGCTTGGGGTTTGTTACCATTACTTAGGGCTGGGGTCATTTGGACTTAAGAATTTAGAAGCTCAGAGGTAAGGAAATGGGAGAACCCCAAGTAATGGTAAGTTCATATGGCTTGAGGGTTTAGGGTGTAGGGGTAGGGTTGGTACGGGTATACCTAGACACTAGGTGGGCACTACGCCGATCATGGAGAATCAGATGGACAAGAAAATGGAAACTGTGATGATATAGGGTTTTTTGAGGTTTCAGAATTACGTAGCTATATTACGAAACACCAATGGTCTCTCACGTATACCCCAATGTAACCCCTGAAGCCCCTAGACGGGCCCCTAGACGCTGAACCCCTGAACTACCTAAATGCAATACCTAAGCCCCCTACACCTCAAACACCTGAAGCCCTTCAAGCCCTAAAGCCCCTTAACACCAAAAATCCCAAACACTAAGTCCCTGAAACCCCAAAATCCCTAAAACCCAAAAGCCCCTAAGCCCCCAAACCGCCTAAACCCCTAAAAAACCCAAAACCCCTAAGCCCCCAAACCGCCTGAACCCATAGAAAACTCAAAGCCCCTAAGCCAAACCGCCTAAACCCCTGAAAAACCAGGGCCCCTAAACCCTAAACCCCTAGACCCTAAACCCTAAACCCTAAACCCTAAACCCTAAATAAAGCCCCTAAAAACCTCCAAAAGTTCGCCCGGGCCGCCAAGTCCCCAGGGCAGAGAATGCACAGCGCCGGAGACCCGCACGGTCACAGCGCCTCGGTAGATTTAGAGCTCAGGATTTAAGGTAGACTGAGGGTTTAGGGTTTGGGATGGTTTGGGTAGATTTAGGCTTTAGGGCTTGGGATTTAGGGTTTAGGGTTCAGACTTTAGGGTTTAGGAAGTTTAATTGGGTCTTTGAGGGTTTAGGTCCCAAGGGTTAGGAGCCTTAGGGTTCAGGGTCCAGGAACTTTCGGCTGCCGGGCTTCATGAACTTTAGGGTTCAGGGCATAGGAGCTTTTCTAAGGTGTAGGGCGTAGGAACTTCAGAGTTTCGAGCCCTAGGCCCTAAACCCTAAGCTCAGGCCCTTAGTTTCGATAATGCCCATACTAACCAGGAACTTCCTTGAATCTTTTCAATACGTCTTACTCTGGCTAAACCGCAACGAAATCTCCGCTGTGTTGCGTGTGCCAGAAAGAGGCCGGTCTCTTGGCAGCCGCTCGGTGAGGTGAATATGCCTGCCCGTCAGCAATCAGGCCAGTACGTGCTGTGGGCCACAGGTTGTGGCAGTTCGGCCCCCCACGATGTTCTCCATGATGCGCTCTGGCTCTATGACAGCCATGGAGTGGCCTTGAAGCATTTGCGACATGTTCTAGGTTTTGAAGGACTTAAATTAAGTTACCATAATGGGTATATATAGTAAATAATAGGGTTTCCCCAATATAGTAACTTAATTTGAGTTCCTTAACAGCAACCCAGGGTTTTAGGGGTTAGGACTTAGGTTTTGAAGGCTTAGGCCTTGGGGTCATTGCGTCCAGCTTTAAGGTCTAGAGTCTATTATTCATGCAGGCACGGCTCGATCTACATTTGAAGCCTTGGAGTTGGTGGTTGGTTATAATAAGGCTAGGTTTGGGCAGAGATTGGGATTGGCACAGTGATACTCAACTCTACCCAGTGCTGAACTAGTTGCACGTCCCACCCTGAACAATACTTTGAACCTGAATTCTAAGCCTTGCCATAACACCCTAAACTATGAGCCCCAAAAACCCTGACCCTACGAACCCACGACTCGAATCGCGAGCGAAGATTGGACGAATGTTCAAGATTGTAAGGTGTGGTCGCGAGAACTGCTCAATCGGACGTACTGCCACCCGCCCCAAGATCTGTTGACCACCTAGCGCTACCCCAAACCCTTAACCCTTAACGCTCCATCCTCAAGAGCTAATCCTTAAAACCTAAACCCTTAATCTCTAAACCTTAAACCCAGACGTCTGAAACCTGGGCATCTATCCTGGCTCCTTCTTGGGATATTGTTGAAAACTAGACCTGCGCATGAGCTATATAAACGCCTTAAAGGGGGTATATATAAGGATTTCTAGGGTCTAAACTCCTGAAAGGGGGTTATAAGTTGATTATATAGGCAGGGACTATTATCGGAGCGATTAAAGGGGGTACTAGGAGTTGAGACTATAGCTCACATGTTACTTGCTGGGTTTTCATAACTGAAACTCAAGAGTTCTATGCATGCATATTCCTTATCGGGCTTCAGTATGCTGAAAACTAGACATCTTATCCAAGAATGGCCGATGCAATCTTGACCGTCCGAAGCGACAGCGTAGCAGTCCCAAGACTCCACATGTGGGGCAGTTTAGGGTGTAAAGTTTCGGGTTTAAGGTTCAATCGCGAGCAAACTCGAGTTATTATGAGAGAACAGTAGGATATTCTTTGGATAAAGCTTGGGCTTTGCCCTTCCACAATCAAGGTCTTGCCTCCGAAATCAAACTCGTCCGGGCACCCTCCGAACAAAAATCCGATCAAGCCCCTACATCTCCGGACACTCCTTGACCGATGAGTTTAAGCCCTGGCTCATGCAAGGCAAAACTATCATCGACAGGTAGGCAAAAGCTAAAATACAAACTTACGATTTGATGTAGTTTTGACAGGACATGGGAATGATGCGCGGCAGGTACATAAGGACTAGATGGGGAAAATGCTGGTAACTTTTTGCTCTGCATTAAACACTCTACACCCCACTGTACAACCGCAGCGCGCATGTCCCTTCTCCATTTGAAGCTCATTTGGTTCGCCACTGTTCTGTTTCAGCCCATAAACTAAAACCCTAAACCCCGGTCGTACCGCCTGTGGTTAGGAATCTGCTCGGCATTCCCATGGAAGCCATGCACATAAATTTGTAGGGTTTGGGGCTTAAAAGTTCAAAGGGGCTTATTAAAGTTTAGGGCTTAAAGCGGTTTCTGGCGAATACGGATGCCTCTGGGCCTAGAGTCCTGTGGGAGTTTGCATCTTTAGCTTCTATGCGCCCAAAGCGGCAACCCTAAACCCTTAACACTAAACCATGAATCCATGACTTTGTGCAACCCTCCTGCCAAAGCTTCTCAAAGCCAAACACTACGCAATCTGTGAGGTCTCCTTCTAGAATCTTGCAGCTGCCACATATTCTACACATATGGGTCCCAAAAATAGGAAGCTCCGGTACCCCAGTAGAATAGAACCCCAAAGCTGCTAGCACTCCACAAGACAGCAAGAAGTAGGGAATTTGCGTAGCAGTATTGATTGGGATTGCGCAACTGCAGACTTAAGACACACTGCCGGGATGGCCTCAAAGATCGTTGATCATGCGATCTACAGCCAGGGCAAGCAAGCTTCTGCCCAACTTTGATGGGCGCAACGCGCATGCCACCAGGTGAGTGGCTCGCAACATCTTTTGCTCTCTCGCCCAGCATCAGTGCGGGTTCACCATGAACTGGAAGAAACGGATCTTTCGGCGAGCCTCTAATAGGGCCCATCTGACTTCCTGTTCTCCAGCCTCTGCGCGCCGAAGCCACACGCTGTCGGACTGCTGCAAGCGCTGAAGTTCGCACGACAGCTGCGCGGCGCGTCGTCGCCACTTGGAGCGCGCACTATCGAGAGTGAACATCCGCCACCCACGGAAGGCGGCCAGGAGCATGTCCAGATCATGTTCGTAAGAATTCCCCTAGTCTAAGAAATCCCCATGTGAGCTGTAGCCTAATTTTCTAGTGTCCCTCTTAATAACCCATATAACGCTCCCCTATATAATCCCCTTTATAACCCCTCTTCAAGGAGTTAAGACTATAGCTCACGCAACTTCTCCTGGGGCTCCCAGCAGCTCATGCACATGCTGCTCCAGGAGCCAGGTGTTGACATGCCATACGCGAAGTGTTTGGTCCTCCCCATGGGGGCTTCAGAGTTTAGGGCTTGGGATTGCGGCTATATTTTGGATTTAAGGCTTGGTTCTAGGGTTAGGATTTACACTTGTCTCGCCAAACTCAGGCACCTTGCATCAAGCGGACGCGGAAGCCCATAAAGGCCCCGTTAAATGCAACAGTGGTCTGTGTTGGGCCAGGGCCACTTTCGAGGCCCCAGAGTTGTTTAGGGGAAGATACCTTTTAGGTCCAAAGGATGTACAGGGTACAACATCGAGAGTAGAATTCTCTGGAGTATCCGAAAGGGCCAGCGGACTATCAGTTTGATGAAGCCACTCATGAAACCTCAGGCCGGGCAAAGAAAGAGGCTTTGAGCCCTCAATCCCAAGAGCTTCGCATGTTGTTCCATCCATGATGTTCTTCCTTAGTCCTCTAGCAGGCGTAGATAGAGCCAGACAATGCTTTGAAGGACCTTGGCGTTAGGTAACATACATTATCTTCTCATGATAACACCAGAAGTCTCATATTCTCGTAATTGTACCATGATAACCCGATCCCAAGGGTCCTGAACCCCCTAAACCCTAAACCTGAAATTCTAAACCCTAAACCCCAAACCCCAACCCTAACCCCGAAACCCTGAACCCCAAACCCTAAACCCCAAAACCACAAACTCCCTAAACCCTCAACCCCAAACCCCAAACTCCAAAAAACCCAAACTCCCCAAACCCTAAACCCCAAACTCCCTAAACCCCAAACTACCTTATGTCCTGAAACCCCAACGCACCGCAACGACACGCCTTGCTGCATGAAACCAGGCGTGGCTCGTAGGAAGCAGTCTGCGGCCTGAGGTTTAGGATTTCGGATTTAGGGTTCAGGGCTTAGGGTGTAGAACTGAGGGTGCAGAACCTAAGTTTTGAGGATTACGATTTCGAATTTACGGCTTAGGATTTGGGGCATTGGGGATTAGGGTCGTTCATTCTAGGCTCAGCATTTGGGGAATCAGTAATTTTGGTTTGGAATTTGGGGTTTAGGGTTTGGGGAATCAGGCTTATAGGGTTTAGGGATTAGGGTTTGGGACGTAGGTTACGTCTTATGGATTAGGCTTTAGGGGCTGTTGCTTAGGATTTAGGGCGAAGGGCTTATGGTTCGCCTGGGGGTTCTCAAATTGTTGGGCCTATAGGCGTGTCCGAACATGGAAGGCTATGTAGCGGGCATTTACATTAGTCTATGTAAGCTCTGTTTGATTGATGGGGCGTTACATCCAGAGCCCCAACAGGTACACACGAAAACTTGGCTCCCTCTGAAGTAACAGGATTTTTGCAACCCGGACCCCCCAACAATTCGGACCCTATAACTATCATGTAACTATGATATGGCGTCATCTTGGGGGATGGGGTAGCGAAAATCCTGTTATCAGGATGATAGGACAGATTCCGATTCCACTTCTGACGGTCATGCTGGATCCTATCCCTAGAAAGCCCTGCATGCTCCAAAGAGCATTCCGTGTGTACAGGGGTTACAACTAGAATTGGCAAGAAGACTCGAAATTCCCTGACCTTGCAGGGGGTTCAAGAAGGACTACAAAAGGAACATATTCCCCATTACCAGCTATCGCTAGGCTAAGCGCCTAAAACCCCTGAATTAAACCCTAGACCCCATAGACCCCTAAACCCTGAACCCCTCAGCCCTAGAACCTGAAACCTCTAAACCTTACACATGAGCAAGCCCATCACTAACACATCTCCCACACTTCCCGGTCGAAAGACGAGGCTGCAATAGAGTTGACCGAGGCGTCGTGTGCGTTCAAGGTCTTCTCCTTAGAGTCTTCACTATAGACTATAGCTCACATGGGTAGTGTGTTTTGGCGGTTGAACAAAACATGACTATATTCTCTCATAAAATTCTAAATCCAGAAGGAAGGAGATAATCACTCTATTCTGGGGACTGCACTATCCACAACTAAAACACTACTCACATGTCCGCATAGCTTTTCGACTACTGGGATGGATTGTTGAAATCCTTGTAAAGAAGCTGTGCAATGATGATTTGGTAGTTTCCCTAAATAGGGAGACCCCAATATAGACCTCAAATACTATAATCCTTATTTTGGGGACCCCCAAAAAGGTAACCCTAATTTTGGGAAACCACCATTTATGAGGATCTTGATGTTCTGTCAGCGTGGCGGCTCTGGGATTTAGCTTTTGAGGCTTGTAGGGGTGCTTGCCTTGAGCTGGTGGAACACGTAAGGGCGTTCATTACAGCCTACATACGGTTGGGAGCTGAGGAGTTTACTTCGGGCATAGGATCACGGCTAAGGTTCTTGGATGTTCTGAGGGCTTTCATTAGGGCTTAGCGTTCGCGAAATTGTGGCTTGTTTTTTTGGGGCCTTGAGAATCAAGAAGGACTCAGTGTTCTTGGGGGGATTAAACTCCCGTGTAAGCAACCCCCCAAAAGCCCTTGCTTGTGTGCCGTAACCTCAGTAGGCATGTTGTCTATAATCGAAATGTTAAGGGGCTGCAGGATACTGCCTGATTATGACTTGGGCGTCTTACTTCCTGGACCTTGACCCCTAAACCCTAACCCCTAACCCCTATACCTGAATCCTTCTGGGCAAGAGGCCAGGGTAAGGGAGAAGGCATTCCAAATCTGCATCTGCCCTTCGCTGAAGCCGCAGATGATCCTTGCATGCGCACATCAGATCTTAAGGCCCTAAGCCCTAAACCCGGTGGGTTTTCAGATCTTAGGGTTTTGGGGCTTAGGGTTTCAGGGTTTAGGGTTTAGGGCTTAGGGTTTCTAAACCTGAGGGTTTTTCAGGGCTCGGAAAGCTAAGCCCTTAGCCCCAAACCCTCGTGAGTCTTGAGTCTTTGGCTTCGGGCATGGATGTCCAGCTCAGCAGCCTGATTACATGAGCCAGAAATTCAACCCCTTAAAGGGGGTCATATAGGGTTTGGGGTTGAGGGTCTAAGCTCCGTAAGGAAGTTATGTAGGGGATTATAAGGGGGTATTGCAGGGGTTATTAAGGGAGATACTAGGAGTTAAGCCCTGAACCCTAAACCCTAAACCCTAAACCCTAAACTTTAGACTGTAGCTCACATGGGGCTAGCCTTGCAGGGCTCAGAACGGACAAGTGCCAGGCTCTGTTTAGGGCCTACGGCTTGAGAAAGACCCACACTCTAAACTTTAAGTAAACCCTAAACCCAAAACCCAAAACCCTCAACCCGGAACCCTAAACCCAGACCCTAAACCCTAACCCCTAAACCCTAGACCCTGAACCCTAAACCCTAAACTAAACCCCAAAACCCTCAACCCAGAACCCTAAATTCCACACCCTAAACCCCTCACCCCCAAACCCTTCACCCTAAACCCTCAAACCTCAAAACCCTAAACCCTCAACCCTAAACCTTGGGTACTGCCCCCCCCTCAGTAACAGTTGGATAATAAATATAGTATGGTTATATATAGCCCTTAATAGGACCCCTAATATAGACTGTTACTGGGGGGGCCGTACCCAACCTAAACCCTTGAAACCGCTTAGGGACCTCTGGGATGAACTTAAATCCCAGACCCATACGCCACAAGCTGAGCCTATCCCTGAACTGGAGGCCTGGTCCCAAAATTCAGCGCACCCACGCACGATTTAGGGTTTAGGGTTGAGTGTTTAGGGTTCAGAGTTTAGGGCTGAGGGTTTAGGCCTGAGGGTTTAGGGTTGAGGGTTTAGGGTTGAGGGCTTAGGGTTGAGGGCTTAGGGTTGAGGGTTTAAGATTGAGGGTTTAGAATTTAGGGGTCAGGGATTAGAACTTAGGGTTTAGAGTTTCAGGTTTAAGGCAATTGTTGCACCCCAAAGAACTATACGGATAGTTATAATGTGGCTGTAAGCCACCCAAACTCATCCTGTATGGTTATAATTGGGACATAACTAGAAATACAACCCTAAACGCCCAAACCCCTAACGCCAAAACCCTGAACCGTAAACTCTGCAACCCGCGCTGCAACACCTGAAACCGTAACCCAGGTGTCACCCTGTATCCCATGCGGAGGCCAAGTGTCCAGTATCCATCTCCAGTGTACGATAAGCCTTGATTGCTTTGGACAACTTTAAGGGCTTAGGGTTCAGGATGTATAGTCCCCCTTAGGTAGATAGAATATGGCTTTGCGTATATTACAACAAGATCCCCATATACCCCAAACCCGAAACCCTAAACCCTATAACAAGATCCCCATATACTCCATATTCTATCTACTTAAGGGGGACTATCAGGCTTAGGGCGACGGAAAGAGCTCTTGAGGGATGAGGTTGAAATGATTGCATGAGTAGTCCTTACGTTTCTGTTGCACAGATCTCTTCAATGTTTTAGGGTTTAAGGTTCAGGGTTTAGGGTTTAGGAAATGGTTATTCATGTTGTCCAGCAGGCAGAATGGAAGTGTAACATGCACCTATTTGTGGCAAACAGCAACAAGAAAGCTGGTCGCCGAAAAATTCAGGTCGACAGCTCCTGGCAAGTAATGGCGAGGACGGATTTTGCAACATCGTACCTATGGATCTAGTCGCTTCCCATGAAGGTGATTTATTTAGAAAGGTACATGAAACACTAATGTTCTATCTCATAATAGAGAATGAAACTGTAGGCTATGACCTGTATCAGAGATCCATGGTAACTAATCACTGCTACTCAAAACAAAGACCCCTAAACCCTAAACCCTAAATCCTGGACCTTAAACCCTAAATCCTAAACCCTAAATCCTGGACCCTAAACCCTAAATCCTCAACCCTAAACCCTAAACCCTAGGCCCTAAACCCTAAACCCTGAATGACAAACGGCCCAGGAGCAGACCGGCCAACTCGTCTGCATCAGAGAACGGGTTCTCTGCGGGACGTCCTTGCTGTCGGCTTTGTGGCAAACACGACTACCGTTACCACTTCATGAATTCATGGGTGCCCCTACTACCCCCCTCCATTAGGTTCCCTCCATAATTAAGGTCGTTTAAGGAAATTAAGCCTAATTGAGGGTAATTCACGGGGCTGGTAAAGGGGGAGTAGTAGGGGAACTTATGGTGAATACTGCCTCTGGTTTTTCTCGTGAACTCTATATAAGCCCGAAACCCTGAGGGGGGATGTGGAGCTGAAGTTTATTTTGGAAGCTGCTGTAGATGCCAAAGTAATTACCGAAATCCTCTGAAAGTATATTTTGAGGCCCCCTTCACCAAAATTGTACAAGGAACCTAGGACCGCAACCTTTTGTAATTATTCCCTAAGCGCTAAATCCTAGATCCCCTTTAAAGGTACCATAATGTCGGTAATTGTTGTGCCCTAAGACTACCGGGTTACTACCCATTCAGCACAGCGTCGTTGGTCCAGCCCCCTGAGTAATCCATGAGGCAAATGTTGCCTGGGCGCATTCAGGGGGAAAGCTAGGTAGGAGCTAGGTAGGCATGCTACCAAAGACTAATGCTATCTACAGTATTAACTATGAGGGAACTATAGGACATTTTATGGTTATAACTTGAGGGTTTTCCATTCGAGCGCAGGAGAAAGAAAGGGTCTCGGCAGCAATGCAGCCATGCCTGGAGGCGCTGAGCTAAGTCTCAAAAAATAAAAGATGACAAAGTCGACCTGAATATCGAAAGAATGTTTGTAGGATTGGCGGTTTAGGGCCTCATAACGTCTGAGGCCACAAGGACTCGTCAACATAGGATGTACGTCTGATTTGAAGTAATCTCTATGTCTTTTAAGCAACCGATTGCCTGTTGCAAATAGTAACGCTGAAGCCCTAAACCCTTAAACCCTAAACCCTAGTGGCTACGCCGTGGGCCGGCGGCCGTTCCTTTTCAGAAAAAAGTGAGTCGTGGTAGCTTAAAGGCCCCCAACAGTACTTTCAAAAATAATGAATTGGGTTTCAGGGTCTAGGCTTTAGGGTTTCGGGTTTAGGGCCCTTATGCCACAATAAGGGAACATGAGTAATCATCCTAAACTGCCACCTAGGAATATCAGAAAGTTGTCTTGATTCAGCCTGTTCTCCATAGTACTCCTACTCTTCTACTCCCATTTCTGCATCTCCCTCTCTTACCCCTAATTAGCACCAACAATATGTCGGAGCCTCGAACTCTAAACCCTAAAACCTAAACTCCAAATCCTAAACCCTGTTAAGGGTCTAGAGTTTGGGGTTTAAACTCTAAGGGGTTGTGGGATGGATACCTGATAGTAACCCGAAAGCTCCTACAGGGACATGGCCATTCGCCTGTCCCTTCTTAGTTTTGAGTTTCCAGTGTAAAGCGGCCCCAAATATTTTGGGTAGCCCCAAAAGGGTCATGATTTTGATCATCACCAATTTCGAGATGAACTGTACTGCGAGAATGCTTAGACTCTTTGATCTCGAGTGCCCAACCAAAACGCCATCAAAAGGGTTGCTTCTAAGGAGCTTGAACCAACTTACCATAAACAGGAAACCACATCATGTTCAATGTGCTCATATTGTCGCAAGCTTGATTTAAGTTCCGTAACAGGAAAGGCAGGGTTTCAGCAACAGCGGCCACCACGGCGGTTTTCGCCCAAGACGCGCTGCCAGAAACACTACTTGGGACCTCAGGGCAGTCATAACCCAATCGAAATAGTGATTGTAGCTATAGCCCAAATACATACATTTTGATGTAGAAAAAAGGCTGATAGTTGGGTATTGCAGATGTAAATAGCTGTCAATTACCCCTAAGCCAACAAGTAAACCCGGAACTCTAAAGCCTAAACCCTAAACCCTAAGCCCCAACCCTAAACCCCTAAACCCGAAGCCCAGTGGCAGTTGCTGAAAGCTGCCAGGTGATTGTCCTGCAGGCATTCCCAAGCCCCCTAAAGGATCCAAAAATGGAACCCCCCAAAAATGACACCCGAAAGGGTTTAGGGTTTAGGGTATGAACCCATCACTACATTGGGGAACCTAGGGGATTACTAAGGGGTTCCATTTGTTGGATCCTTTAGGGGGGCTGGGTTCACGTTTCTTGCAATTGATATCGGGCTCCAGACTGTAGGCCCCCGTGAAGGGCCACGAACACGTCAGGTTTTGAAATAAATTCTACTTCAAGTGTCCAAAATATTCGGTCACCGTTTTTGGGAATCCGAGAATCCACCATAATCAGTTCCATATGAGCCGTTGTCTAAACTCCTTGTATCCCCCTTAATAAGCCCCATACTAGTCCCTTGCATAATCGGCGACATGCTGCAACATGCTGCTAGGAACCGACTGTGGCTGGACATCCAAAACTTCACCTACCCCTCGCCGTCACAGGCGGCCAAACCACCCAAACCTATTCCTATTAGGGTTCTTAGGACGTACATTGGTTCCGCTAGGTCCATCTTGGTCAGCAAAAAAGTTCTATCTCCACAGCTAGCATCTAGGAATGACCTTCTGGAGGTCCTTCTGTGGTTTGACTTAGGTCAATCCCCCCTACAGCGGTAACCCCTACATGTTGAGCTAATAGGGCCTTAATTGACCTACAATAGTCCCTTGTGGTATCCATTACTGGGTGGGGTATTGACCCAAGGTGTGATAGGTTTATGGATGGCCGTACTGGTTGGTAGAGATGCCGTTGTGCGGGGTGCTTGGAACCCTAGGTTTAGGGTTTAGGGTTTAGGGCCAGGAAGTTTCTAGGAGGCTTGTGGCGCATCCTGCACACTTCCTGGGAAGAGCGGGTTCCCTACCAATTACAAGTGCGGGTGGTTAAGTCGAAATAGTATCCTTTTCCGGGGGAATTAGGGAGAGAAGTATGTCTACAGCTCTACTTGGCTTGTGATTGTTGTCCTGAACTCTAAACCTGTACTGGTGACCGCTCAGCGCTGAGCCTGAAACCCTAAACCCTAAACTCCCTTTGTCATGCCTAGACTTTTCTGGCCATCCCCCGGCGTAGATGGTAGTTGCCATAAACAAGGAGCCGCAATGTAAGCCCTCAATGATCTGTAATCTGAACTCATCTCTGCTTCAGAGCCACATCACAGCAAACCCTGATCCCTAAATCCTACAACCTAAACCCTAATCCCTACAGCCGAAACCCTAATGCTTAAACCCTAGACGAAGTCCTGCCCGGCTTGACCGCCCGGGTGGTCGACCTCTGACATGGGCCTGGGGACACTGGCCTATGGGGTTTGGGGCTGTGGGATTATAGGGTTTAGGGTTGAGGATAAAGGTTTAGGGACGAATCTTTAGGCTCTTGGAGTAGGGCCTAGAGATTAAGGCTTAGGGTGTTGGATTGGGGTTCAGGCGTTAGGAATTAGGTTTTAGGGATCAGGGTTTAAGGATTAGGATTTCAGGCTTAGGTTTAGGGATTAAGGCTAGTTGGGGGCTAAAGTGCTTATGGCTTGTTGAGCTTGGAGCTGCAAGGGCCGGTAGTTTAGGTGTAGGATTGAGGCGTCGGTGCTCGTGCTCCAGTCAATGAAGCCCTTAAACCTACGAACCCTACTGACTGAGGAGCCCTAAGCAATTACCACTACTCTTTGAAGGTCTGTTTCAGGTCATATCATGATAAACTCTGAAATCCAACAACCTTCGAAAACCAAACCCTGCACACAAAAAACTGAGATCTCGAACCCTGAACTCTAGGCCAGGGCACGAAAAGGCAACGCAGCACCACTCTGGCTGCTCCTGCTTGTGGACCCCTCACCCAAGCGGTAGTTACCAGGTAGGCAGGGCCAGGGTTTGGGATGTTGGACTTAACGTTCCACTTTGAGTGTTAACACCATACAAAGCTCATCATAAAAGGCTAAAGTGATGGGGTTTTAAGAAATCGATACAGGCCTACTTTCAGCGTACCATCTTACAACTAGCCGCCTGCAGGTTACCGTGATCCTGCTTGAGAGCTGTCTACAAAGCTTCGTTTCTTTGGGGGGCGGGGGTTAGGGTGTAGAGTCTTTAAGGTTTCGGGTTCAGGGTGTAGGGTTTAAGGTTTAGGGGGATAGGGTGTGCTCAAATGGGCAGTCTGGATGGAGATCTGATGTGGCTGATTCCGATATGCCCTAAACCCCTAAACCCCTAAACCCCTAAACCCTAAACACTAAACCCTAAACACACTGTCACTACTCGGCACGACGGGGCTTGCTGAGACCAGCCCATGCAACGGTTGGCAATCAGAGACTGCCGGCCGAGAGATTTTTCTAAACTATTGTTGAGGGCTCCCCTAAAGTAGAAAATTTAATGGAAAGAGAAAACTGAATATAGATTGGAAACCTTAGGTCCTTTTGAAAGGATTTACAGTGTTGATGGCTTATAGGGGTTCACACAACCGAGAATCAGTTGGCTGAGGTTACATAGGGATTGGTGATAGTGGCTAAAACCCTAAACCCTGAAGCCGAGACCTTAAACCCTAAACACTGAACCCTAGACCCCTAAGCCCTAAACCCTAAACCCCTAAACCCAAAACCCTAAAACCTTAAAGCCTAAAACCCAAAACCCAAAACAGTAAAACCCTAAACCCTAAAGCCTTAAACCCTAAACCCAAGACCCTAAACCCTAAAACCCTAAACCCAAGCCGACGCTTTTTTCTCCTCAGCGCCAGCCCTAAGCCCTAAACCCTCAACCCTAAACCCTAAATCCCAAAACCCTAAGCCCTAAACCCAATGTTGGCAACCCAACGCTTCCAAAATCCGACTTTGCTCTCATGTGACCATGACAGGGTGCTTGTTTTGGGGGGGGGGTGGGGTAACAAGAACCCTCTTGCAACCTATCCACAAGTCGCCGCTGACCGCCTAGAAACTCTCTCTGCGAAGCCCCAGTTTGCATGTCATTTTCCGCTCGACTTTATGTTGGATTCTCTGCTGCAAGAAGTTAGCAAAATCCATTTACCGTTGAAACATACGATCCCGGCTTAGGAAACCCTCATTCAAGCTCTGCTTCGTGCCGAAACCCCAAATCCTCAAATTGAAGCCCTCTACCCAAATCCCTTACCTCCCCTAAACCCTCAACACCACACCCATAATACTCAAAAGACTGACCCCTCACCCCCCCTTGTCCCTGAAGCCGCAACCTTCAACTCAACCCTAAACCCCAAACCCTACACCCCAAAAACCTGAATCCCAAACCCCTAAACCCTACACTCTAAAACCCCTAAACCCCAAACCCTACACCCCAATCCCAAAGCCATGGAGCCAGCTGCAGGGGCTCTGCCAGCGCCTCGCGTGGGCGCGACGGCGTTGGAGTCTCTGCTCTGGGTGCCAGCCTTGAAGTTTTGGGTTTAGGGTTGAGGATTGAGGGTTTAGGGTGTAGGGTTGAGGGTTTTGAATTTAGGGCGTAGGGTATGCGTTTTAGGGTGGAGGGTTTTGAATTCAGAGTGTAGGGTGTAGGTGTTAGGGTTTGGAATTTAGCAGGTTTAGGGTTGGGGATTCTGGGGTAGAGTTTAAGTTTTAAGGTTTTGGAGTTTTGGGGTTTAAAGGGTCGAGGGTTAAGGGACCATAGCGTGTAGGGCTCTACTGAAGCCGGTAGAACCCAAGCGACCACATCCTGGAGCCTTGTTCGGCGTTTCCGGCCCAGAACCCTAAATCCTTGTGATCTGTAAGCACAGTCGCATTATATAGGCTTAGGGTATGGAAGCCCACGTAGCCCATAACTCCAATTGAACACTTTGATCCCTAGATGCTGGGCCCTAAACCCTAAACCCCTAAATAAAAATCCCCGACCCTTCCTCCAGGAGTTATTTCGTTGGAAGCAGTGCGAGATATGCCCGTACACCCAAGTACTACTTCTTAGGCCCTTAACGCCCCAAATCAAAACCGTAAACAATTAACCTGAAGCTCTGAACCCTGAGCCCTACACCCTGAGCCCTGAAGCCTACGCCCTATAAACCCGAAGCCCTAAGCTGTACACCCTAAACCCTAAGCCCTGAATGCTGAGCCTGAAATCCTGAGCTCATGTCAAGACATAGCCACATCAGATTCTGCTGCAAAATTTGCGCGCTGGCGGCCAGAAGCTTTGGAAGCAGCTTTTTAATTCCTGGAGGTTATATAGGGCTTACCCTAAAATCCGAAATCCTGCCCTGAGTAAACCGTGCTTAGGGCCTAGGGTCCATAATCTATAAGGGGTTTATAGGCTCAACACAAGGTTTAGGGTCCAAGGTAGGACTTAGGGTCTATAAAGGGCTGCACAGGGCTTATAACATGAATAAAGCTTTCGGGTCCATATAATATAGGAATGGGGCTCATATGGCATATGGGCTATAGTCTAAACCCCTTAAATGGGGATTATATAGGGGACTACTATCAGGGTTATTAAGAGGGGATACTAGGAGTTTAGACTATAGCTCAGATGGTGTTTAGGCTTTCGTGTTCTCAGCTTTAAGGGTTAGAGGTTCAGGTGGTTGGAAGATCTTCGGCTACCCCTCCACAAACTAACACGGCAGTGCATATAGCCGCCTGGCGAAAGGACAGCCTAAACCCTAAAGCCTAAAGCAATCTTTTTGAGACCCCTTTGGGGCTTCCTTGCCAGTCTGGCAGAGGATATGGGTTCAAGCGCTTGGGCTTGAATCTCTCTTCCCTCCCCCAAGACTAACCCCTTAATAATACAGGGCACACATTTTCCTACTGTTCAAGTTGAATAAGGAGACCCACCCCCCCTCCCCCCCAAAAAAAAACACTACTAGGCTACCCAGACCTCCTAAGCCCTAAACCCTAAAACGATACTTAGACTAACATGTAGCCATAAAAATGAGGCCCTTTGTAATTTTCAAGAAGGACTTCCTGGGATCTACGCTCGTTTATTACCCCCATATATTATAGTCGTCTCCATTTTCTGAATCCTTATATGGGTGGTTGTCAACATTATGGTCCTTTTTTGGGTCCCTATTATAATACGGCCCCTAATATTTAGGGTACCCAAAAAGGGACCATAATTTTGACAACCAACCATATAACCCCAATATAACCCTGGGGCAGATGTTCGTCTTTAGGCTTAGGGCTCGGGATGCTGAAGGTTTAGGGTTCAGGGTTTAGGGTTTGGGGTGTTAAGGGATTAGGGTTTAGGGTGTTGAGGGATTCGAGTTTAGGGTTTAGGGTGTTTAGGGACTAGGGATTAGGGTTTGGGGGTTAGGGTTTGAAGGACACAAAACCACCAAACTGTTCAACCTAAACAGGCGACCTTTGGCTCCAAAAGGTTAAAAGGTAGTATACTGGCTCAGCTACTAAGCTCAAATCTAGAGGTAGGCCTTGAAACTCACAACCCGAAGCGCTGAGCCAGAAGGATTAGGCCGGCAAGTCCAAGTGGAAGGGTTTAGAGGTGAGCGGATAGGGGTTTAGGGCTTTGGGTTTAGAATCATTCTCAAATGAAATACTGTCAGTATTGGGGTTGCTAAGGGATCATTAAAGGTGGGCATAGGGGTCGCTTTGGTGGTTCAGTCTAATCCCCTCTACATTTCCAAATTAAGTGCATAAGGACAGATTGACCCCCTCAGTATACCCATGAATAGCGAGGTCCTTGTGATAGCGGCCGCGCAAAAGCGGACGCTCCAAACCTCAAACCCTTGGCCCTAGACCTATACTCCCCTTCAAGTGGATAGAACATGGCTTTGGGTATGTTATAATAAGATCTACACATACTTCATATTCTATCTACTTCAGCGGGACTATAAACCCTGAGCCCTAGACTCTTAACTCCAAGCACTACAGGAGCCAAACCCTACGCCCGACCCTGAGCCCTACACCTTGTAGGGTTTAGTTTAGGGTTGAGGGTTTAGGATTCGGTTCAGGGTTTAAGGCTTTAAAAGCTCATGGGACTTAGCAACTGCTTATACCTGGGATTGTAACCCTACTTAGAACCCTCAGCTAACTGGACTTATATAGGTTTTCTCCAGGGTGTACGCAGGGTTTATAAGCCACTTATAAATAAGTAGTTACAGAGTCCCATGGGGCTTCAAACCGCAGCCCTGAACCTTCATCCCTAAACCCTCAATCCTAAATCCTAAACCCTAAATCCTAAACCCTTAAGCCCTAAGCCCTAAATCCTAAACCCTTACCCCTAAATCCTAGACCCTAGACCCTGAACCCTTGTAGCTACTCAGAAGTACAAACGCCGGAGGCTCGTAGGTTCCACGGGCTGTCACTGTGCAGTTCATTCCGGGAGGCCGTGACATCGAAGTTCGCATGAACAACCTGGTTCTTGGTTTTTGGGTTGAGGGTTTAGGGTTTAGGGTGTTACAGCAGGGTCAGGGTAGCTGTAGGGGTCTGATCTTCAAGGTTCTATGCAAGAACGGTTTGGTTTTTTGGCGGACTTCCAAAAATCAGTCAACACATGAGCTACAGACAGTTAGCCGTACAAAGAACTTGCAAAACCGAGACTGAGGACTGCACGTAGGTTGACATTAACAACCACAGTAGTATGCAGAGAGTACTTGAAGTAATCCACTCATGGTGACCACAACAGGTAACAGTGTGAAACAAAGCAACAATCCTACTATAAAGGGACTTTATCGGGAACCCCAAACCGGAAACCCCAAGCAGGGAACCCCAAGAATATAACAGGAATATAATGGAATATAAGGAACCTGGTAGGTATATTCCCATTATATTCTAGTATATTCATGGGGTTCCCTGCTTGGGGTTCCCAAGAAAGTCCCTTTATACTAGGCACTACTACCTCTGCCCGTGGGCCAGGCCCCCAAAAATTGCACAGCTAGCAGTAGTAGTTTGGCTGTACTTCTCAGCTTTATGGCTTTGGGAGCTTTGAGTACTGGCGATGAAGGGTGTAGCTACCCCAACTTGAGATGTGTTGGTAAGAACTACCATAATCCCCCTGTAGACTCCACAAAGAAAGGCAAAAATGTCTTCCAAAACAAGCCACGGACGCCCAAGAAGTTGAACTTTATTTTCCTTAAAGTATGCAGTTGACGTGCGCGTGAAATCGCCGAGTCCACTGGAAAAACTTAAGCCCCCTGGACTTCTTGATGACAACCCCATGAATAAAGCACGCAACACACCACGACTCCCTACTGAGCTGCGTGAAGTCCTGATTCAAAGCGACGCTGCAAACGGGAACCACAATTTTGCGAACACCTTGACACCTTGAACCCCTGACTCCTGACTGACTTACTGGGGGTTAGTAGGGAATAAGGATGAGTTATATAGGGATTATGTAGGGAGTATATCCCTTTATTCCCTACTAACCCTAAACCCTAAACCCTTTCCTGAAGTTGCCAGCATGGCACCAACCGCCAGCCGAAATCGCGCAGCGGTAGGTAGCAGAACGTCTGCTGAGCAACAGGCCTCAGTTCCGAAGGGGTAGGGTTTAGGGTTTAGGGTTTAGGGTTGAAACTACAGGAACCTTGGGCTACCCTGTATTTGATGCCTTCCCTATAGGGTGTAGGGTTTAGGGTTTTGGGTCAATCCCCCACCCAGTAATGGGTATCACAGGGGACTCCTCTAGGTATATTCAAGCCCTATTAAGTCATATTGAGGAATCCTACAGGTTGATGGTCATTTGGGTAGCCGGGACGCTAGTCATGTAGTGTATCTGATCCCAGGTTTAGACTTCATCTGTAGAGCCCCTTTTTGAAGGACAGTCCTTAACCCAGAACCCTAAACCCTAAACCCAAACTCCTAAGCCCAAGGTCCTGAACCCAACATCCTAATCCTAAACCCTAAATCCTTCAGCCTTCGGGGGTATTCCGTGATTGTTCTGGGGTTCCCATGCCCAGGGTGATTTACAATCATTTTCAATTCCCAAATTTAAAGCCATTTTGGTACTCTTCTCCATATTAACCACCATTTTAGGGTGAGGTTGGGTGAGGTCGCTTTAAATTGAAGATGAACCTTCTGAGGTTTATAGTCCTCCTTAAGTAGCTAGAATATGGGGTATATGGGGATCTTATTATAATATACCCAAAGCCATATTCTATCTACTTAAGGGGGACTAGAGGGTTTAGGGTTGAGGGTTTAGGTTCTATTCATGAGGTACCAGTAATCCCTTCCCTTCATAAGAAGCCCCATCAATCTTGCCCCGTATATATTATGGCTATGTACCGGGCGTGTATTATGATCAGGCGTGGGGGGTGGGTTTTTTTAGGGGAGGGGATTACCAGTTGTCATTCTTTCACATACCCATTTTGACCCTAAACCCTAAACCCTAAACCACCCACGTACTCATGGCAGCCCCCATAAGATCTGTCTAACAACCCATTGTCTCCTGGATATCTTGCTCCACTTTTTTTAGCACATGCTCAATTTTACTCTAAGCGCTACAGCCAAGGTCCCACTTCAAATAATGCTCATTGGCTTATAGTCACCCTTAAGTAGATAGAACATGGCTTTGAGTATATTATAACAAGATCCCCATATACCCCAGATTCTATCTACTTAAGGGGGACTATAGAGTTTCTTCACAATGTTTTGGTCATTCTTCGGTAAACCCTTCACCCTTTTCAAGCTTGTAAAGGAGGCTCATGGCGTCTGCTGCCAAACAACTCCTCGCGCAGCCACGCGTCAGTGGTGCTCTGCGCCTGCAGTGCTGAGTCTTTAGGGCTTGAAGGCTACATCCTTCTTGGTGTAGTAAAAGTCTGCAAAGGCTGTTCAGCTTTAGGATCATATCCTACACATGTCTTACATAACCCACCAAACCCTAAACCGTCAACCCAAAACCCCCAAACCCCTAAACCGCAAATTTACTGCACCTGTGAAAAAATGGGTTTAGGGATGGCCTAAATAAACTAAGCAGTTGAGCATTCAGAGCCTACCACAAACACACACCAACCCTGACCATATGAGCCATAATCTTAACTCCTAGTATCCCCTTATATAATCCCCTATATAACCCCCCTTTAAGGAGTCTAATCTATAGCTCATATCAACAAAAACACCACCCTAAACCCTAAACCCTAAACCCTAATCCTCAATCCCTAGACTATAGCTCATATGGCTGGTTGTCAAAATTATGGTCCTTTTTTGGGTACCCTAGATATTAGGGGCCGTATTATAATAGGGATCCAAAAAGGGACCATAATTTTGACAACCACCCATATCAACAAAACTCCACACATCATCCCAAGCTGATGCTCGACTGCAAGCTCTGAGATGAGTCCACACCAATGCGTTTAGGGTTTAGGGTTTAAGGTTTAGGGTTTAGGGTTTGGGGTTTGGGGTTTAAGGTTTAGGGTTTAGGGTTTAAGGTTTAAAGTTTGCGGTTTAGGGTTTAGGGTTTGGGGTTTCAGGGTATGCAGACCCTACTATAATGGGTTATATTACCCATGATTACTAGGGCTATATTGGGCTTATATTGGGAATAATGGAAAAGAAAATGGAAACTACTAGTTAGGGTTTAGGGTTTAGGGTGTAGACCCCTGATTAATAAACCCCCTTCCCATAATACGGATTATATTAGGATCCTTATATTAAGGCCCTTAAAGGGAAGGGGTTTTTAATCATGGGTCTACATTAACCTGTCAACCTCTTGAATTGCCCAAAACTGAAGAAAACCCATAGTGACTGTGCAGGAATGCTCTGAAGCCATGTTGCAGAAGTCGGCACGACGCAACGGAAAGGACGGTTCTCCCAGACGACAGGAGAACTAATTACGGTTCAGGGCTTAGGGTTTACGGCTTCGCGATAAGCATCGAGTCTGCAAACACCATAACACACCTCAATCAAGCCCCTCCCTAGAGTCTAAACCGTAAACCCCGCATCCTTTACTGAAGAATTCCTCCGAAGGGCCTTGGCTTTGGAGTAATCCTGGACGCCCTCATTACTACCAATATGACATGCAACAAAGACGGGATTGGATATCAAATTTTGGCGATTATGTATTGGGTTGGGCCCCCACCCACTAATAGTGGTACACCAGGAATATATAAGGACCCTAATCTCATTACCATTACCTCTTGTGGTCACTATTAGTGGGTGGGGGCCCAACCCAAAGTGTGTAGGAGTTCCAACTTTAAAGTTGTTGTTGCCAAATCTCCCGTTCATGAGGACACGGAGATTTGCAAAACGCAAATCTCACCCTAATGCGCAAAACCAATACCTAGCAAAACCAATACCTAGATCCTAAACCTTGAGCCCCAAACCCGAAGCCACACACCAAGACCCCAAACCTGAAACCTCAACTCCCGAACTGTAAGACCTAAATCCTGAACCCCAAGCCCTAGATCCCAAAATTTGCCACGAACCCTAAATCCTAAGACACATGCCCAACACCCACGCCCGTCCGGCAGAGGAAAGGAGAGCTTGATGCGGACTTTTCGGACATCCGAGGCGGCCTCCGCGTGTTTGAGGGTCCTGTTTCCATAGTCACACGGTTTAGGATTCAGGGTGTAGGGCTGTTCATCCCCTCCCCAAAATAAACTTGCACCCACCTAGAAGCAAAAAAACATGTGGCACTCTTAGATACTAGGCAGAACATTTATTCATTATTAGAAGAAACTGGTTTTTAAAAGGGTCACAATGCAAAATCTCAATTCTGGATTGTGTAGGGGGCCGTTTTGAGAAGCTCCAAAGAGGCCATGGCCCTCTCCCCAACTATATCATGGAAAACAAATCCAGTCCTCTTTGACACGGCAGTCATCTTCATAATTGCGAGGGATTGCTCAGAAAGCCTGAAGCCTCAACATAAGTTACGATCTTGCATTCATGCCTTCTCCAGAAGGACTCCTCAATGCTGATCTATGTACACCCTAAACCCTACCTGGGCCCCAGAAGTAGGTAAAATAAAAGCACAGAAACTCTAAAAACTGCCCAAAAGGCAATTGTTGCACATACGTTTGGGGTTCATGTAAACAGTTAACCCATGTTCACCCACCGAGGCCACGGCAATGACCCCACCTCCCTGCATCCTAAACCCTAAACCCCAAACCCTAAACCCTAAACCCTAAACCCCAAACCCCAAACCCTAAACCCTAAACCCCAAACCCCAAACCCTAAACCCTAAACTGACAGTGTTGGCCCGCCTGAAAGGGGAAGGTCCCTTCCGCACAAAACCAATCGTTGACCTGATGCAAGGGATCCCGGGGGTCCCTTGCCCCCACCCATTCACAGTCTATAATAAACCACCCAAAAAACGCTAACCTAGGGTTTATAGGGTTTAGGGTTCAGGGTTTAAGGATTAGGGTTTAGGGTTGAGGGGGTCATATTAAGGGCTACATATGGGGTTAAGGGTTTAGATTAACAGCCTAGAATTGCCCCCGCCCGTCTCCAGTCTATAATAGAGGTCAGGGTGGGGTTTAGGGTTTCGTGTCATATTAAGGGCTAGATACAAATATATTACAAATTTATGGAAATTCTCCAACTGTTGTCTATGGTAGGGTCATATTCAGGGATATGAAAATGATGTCATACAATTTGCAAGTATATCGTATATATAGTTGAATTCGAAACTTATGAAAATGTTATATAACCATACGTACTTGAAATTCAAAAATATTATATAATTGCACTATAAATGTTATGAACAACTCATAGTTACATTCTAAATTTATTGCTATTATCCAACTGTTAGTGAGTGGGGGCAGTACCCAAGGGATTCCTTGGGAGTATCTAAACACCACAGGCCCCCTTTCTCAAGTAAAAGGATTGCTGCTTTTGGGCTGTGTGTTTAAATATACGTCGTTACATATAAAGATGCGTATATAAACATATACACATATGCGGAAAGGTGAGGATGTATATGAAGAATAGCTGTGGTTTGACACATAATTAGTTCGGGGGTTGGTCAAGACAGTACATGTTAACACTGGACTCTGCAGAGCATTTATGTCTGCGGCATTTTAATCACGTCTTCTCTACTGTACATCGGGGCGTAGATAATCAGAATGGGCTTTTTGGGGTTCGCCATACAAGAAGGGTTTAGGGTTTAGGGCTTAGAAGAAAAGAACTTGTACGGATTGATTACCAGGAAGAGCAACTATTTTAGGCTTCTGCACTATGGCCTTTGTGAAACCAGTCTCTGGAGCATACAACCTCAAACAAGTGAGTCGCAGCTTTTGAAGAATTCCGAGGAAAGAGAATCCGGACGTAAATGGAACCTAGTTTTTGCTGCAGCTGTACATAAGGTACTCCTTAACCTGCAAAGCTCACCCTAAGCCCTAAATTTAGGCGGCTTTACATCACATACTCCTTAACCTGCGCAGCTCACCCCTGCATGGGATGCAAGGCTTCGGGTCCCGCTGCAGACTCGTGTTCTTCCCATGTTTAGGGTGTATGTTAAACTTAGGGTTTAAGATCTCAATTTAGGGCGTAGAGTTTAGGGTTTAGGAGGACAAACCCTCAACTAGGCCAGGGTTGGAACTGCCCAATCGTCAGATGGTCTGGATTTTGCATGGCTGACATTGGAAAAAAAACTAATAGAACATGTGTTCAAAAACTTAAAGCCTGAAGGCCCGCAGCCTGAAACCCTCACCCTATCAACGGTTGGCGCCTCTTGACGGTCGTAAACGCGCACCAGCTTCCAACGAATCTCGCCCTGTAGGAGTTCGGCTTTAGGTTCGTTCAAAACATGGGTACGGGCTAAGGGTCCCTAGAATCCCCCTAAAAGTCCTAAAGGCCCATACTTACTCGGGCCCATACTTGAAACCTTAGAAAGATTGATCCTAAACCCTTAACCCTTTTAGGCTTCAAGCCCTTAACCCTAGACTCGCTTTAGGTTTCTCCGTTCAAGGCTTTGGGTTTCCAGTTTGGGCTTGCTGTATCTGCCGATGACCAGCAAGAGCTTGTATCCTGCTTTCTCAAGCACCGAAAATCTGAACACGTTATGGGCAAAGAGTTTAGTTTTTATTGTTTTGAGTTTTGGGGCTTTAGGGTTTTTAGGCTAGGGCTTCTTAGATTTTCGGGTGTCAGGGCTATAGGATCTCAAGTTTGTTCAGTTGGTGCAAAAGGCAGTCTCGTTCATGGGTTCTTCACATCAAGACAAATGCTCCTCTCCCCTAATAACAGAAACCACCCCCTGAGTAAAATGAATATTCCCAACCAAGTAGTTACCATCCTACAATGCAGGGAACGTTGACTGCTAGAGGATCGCAGGGGTTGTTAGTTAGAGGCAGGGGTTGCACGCACTTCAAAATTCAAATGTAATGGGCCCCCAACAAGCCAAAGAGAAAAGGCCAACATTTCAGAGTGTCAGTGCTGTAAATATACTTAGATGCTGCCCCTCCAAATCATGTAGTAGACTGCAGATTTGTCACTGCAATCTGTCCATTTCCTTGGAAATGTAATATACCCGGAACAATACTCATTTCGGACCTGACAGGCATCCCGTAACGACAAAAACAACCCAAACCCTAAACCTCTGCCTCGTTCGAGGCGTGGGGCTTGGGAGTGCACAGGTCCTTCAAGAAGGCACAGAGGACGTGGGATTCGTTTACTTGGAGGGTCAGGGGGACTTAGTAAGTAGGTTAATAAGGGGGATAACTGGGGTTACTATTATGTGGGTTATAAGGGTTAGTAACCTACTTACTAAGTCCCCCTGACCCTCCAAGTAGGGACTTCGATTTGGGGCTTTCCATTTGGTAGAAGCCATAATTGCTGTCGCATCACAACAAGGACAGTGAAAGTAAGTGCTGTATGAAAACTATGTTATACTCGTGTCAGTGGGTTGCAAGGATGGTAACAATACTAGCAACTCTAGTAGCACGAATAGCAGTAGTACTAGTAGCAATACTAGTAGTACTACTGGTGCTACTAGTAGTACGACTAGTATAACTGCTAGTACTACTCGTAGTACTATTAGTCCTAGTCGTAATAGTAGTCGTAGCACTGTAATAATGATAATGGTCGTCATGGTAGTACAAGGAGTAATACTATCACTAGTAGCAGCAGTAGTAGTAATAGAGCAGTGGCAGCAGCACTGGTGGCCGTGGTGGTAATAATAATCCCCTCGCCCTGAGGGGAACTTTCCCTACCCCTTAATCAGGCGCATCCCCAATTAAATGCCCCAAAAATGATACCATTCATTCGGTGAATATTGATTATTAGGGGAATTTCACAGGGGAGGGGATAAGTACTAGCAGGAATAATCATGACAGTTGTAGTTATACCTTGTAACTGGTGCTGTAATAGCAAAAATAATTCCACTGCACCTCTTACGGTGATGGCCATCACTGTTCCATCTGCTGCAGCTAATTCCCATACGACTGCTACCATTGCAATGCAATAGTGCTTTTTCTGGGTGCTCCCCCTAAAGTTCTGCAACTGGCAATGCCCCCCTTAAGCCCCTAGACCTTACATCAGTCCGTCAGCGCATCAATCATCAACTCGACAGCCTAAGCAAAGCTCCGCGTACTTTTACACCTCATGAAGCACAACCATCACGTTTTGCGACTGCCGAGGCATGAAACGTCAGTATTCGCAAGAGGGTTCCAGGAAACGCTGTCGTGCACAGTGATGAAAATGAAAACGCTATCTGCTATTCCAAGAATTTCAAACTTCTTCCAAAACCTTGAAGCCGTGGAGACGCTCAACCTTCCAGCTTAAACCAAAACTCTGCAGCCCTGCACTTCTCCCCATGAGATCTCAATTCGAACACGGGCTGAAAGCAGAACACCAAAAACTCAATTCCAGCATCCAGCCTTGCGGGGAATGCAACTCACAACCCAAAGCCCTAAACCCTAACCGTAAACCCTTTTTTAAAAAGCCTCAGGGTTATACTAGAATAGAAGTGAAACGCAGTTTACCTAAAATTAATAGGGGAACCCTAATATAGACCCGCATCTATTAAAATCCTTACTATAGGGACCCACAAGAATCCGAAGGAGATTATACTGTATTATATTCTATTATACTAAAGTATACTTTATCATACTTTATTGTAATATATTGTACTATATTATACTATATCTTAATATATTGTACTACATTATATTATATTATACTATACTATAGTATATTATATTATACTTTATTATACTAGATTTTCCTATATTATATTATAGTATATTATACTATGTTATAGAGGCAAGTCAAGCCCAACCCAGCGGTCCAAACAGCGAAGGCTTCGGCAACCCGGCGCAGCAATCTCAGTTGCTCAGAGCGGCTTACCCAAAGGCTCCATGTAGTTATATGGTATATACTTGGGCCCTACAGTAGGCATCTGGGAACCCTTTTGGGCCCTAAGTATATACCATACAGCTACATGGAGCCTTTGGGTTATAGTCTGAACTCCGTAAAGGGGGGGTTACATTTTTCCAGGGTTTAGGGTCTAAACTCCTCAAAGGGGATTATACGGAGGATTGGGATACTAGGAGTTTAGACTATAGCTCACTATAGAGTCTAAGGGTTTGGGACGTTTAGGGTGCGTTGAAATCATGGGGGGCCCGCTGCTGTGCGGGTACACCCGCTCCCACCCATGCGCAATTAGCAGTCAACCCACCATACGATCACCCGTGACTTCTCAAAAGCTGTCAGTGGTCATGACGCAGTTGTGGATGTTCATTGTTGACCAGTGTTCGCACCACGAAGGTTAGAGCGGGATGCTGGCTTCATATGTTAGGCAGCTGTGCTGTTGGTTGTTCCTCGCAAGCCAACACCATTTGTGCTTGCTTACCTGAGCGCTTGAGGACGGTCACAGTTCAAATCTTCGAGAACCTTGCTTTTTTTGTGAGCTTTTGCTGCAGATGCTCACCCTAAACCCTGAACGCTAAACCCTAAACCCTGAACCCTGAACCCTAAGCACGAAACTGGCCTCCATGTTGGGCTGTACGCTCTCACTGCCAGCCAGTGTCTCGGCAGAGGAGGCGTTCCTGGGTGAGGTTTTAGAGGTTCCCATGCGTCTAGGGCTTGGGATTTAGAGTTTTGGGTGCCGGGTTTAGGGTTTAGTGGAAGCTTAGGCTTCGGCTTCAGCGCGCACCCCACAACCTCAGACCCTACACCATGGGTCCCCATTAAACCCTAAACCCTAAATCCTAAAGCGTGGTCTGGATTATAAGTTATGACTATAACCCGGGTGCATCACTAAATTCCGAACAGTGTACCACGGTATGAGAGGCCTCGGAAAGCATGTTAGCGGGTTAGGGTCTGTTCAGGGTTAAGGGCTTGCTTTTTCGGGACAGGAAAGCCGGACTTTCTCCAAGCAACTCTCACGTAATCCGGAGTCGGGGGGCGAGGGGGTGGGGGGGGGGGGTCGGGGAGGGTCGGTGG
>CAJNIZ010044485.1:5248-19337 GCA_905231905.1 Symbiodinium pilosum
GGGGATTAGAGTTTAGGGCTTAGGTGAGGGACTATATGCGGAGTATTTTGAGAAAAAACCATATGATTGTATGATCCCAACAATAGGTTGAATTCTGAGTTCAATTGTGCCAACCCAGGCTATTGCTCAATAAGTAATATGTGGCCATTGATCCCAACAGTAGCCCCGGCTCCTCTGTGGGGAGACTCTGTAGCAAGTATTTAATGTGTTGAGGTCTCTTGGGGGGTCCCCAAATACACGGACACCCGAAACCCTAAACCCGAGTTTAATTGTAGCTTATGAAGAAAAGCTTGAACACCTTGCCCCGCGCTTGTAACTAAGCGCTGAGGAAAGGAAGAAGCTACAATTCTAAAGCCTGATTCCTAGCCCCACCTTCCTTGACAACAAATTGGCTCCCAATGTATACACATATGTGAAAATATATGCATATATAGGGAGATCCTGGCGCTGTAGAAGTGTATTCATTATTATCGGGGAGAGACGGTGGGAGGGTTCATTGTAAGGGGATGAGTTTACATCCTTCAGGAAGGTCGGCGCACGCGGCCAGCATCTTTTGCTGCTTGTCTTTCATCTTCCTGATGCTGTGAGTGTCATATTGGAGGGGGCGGTCACTTGGGAGGTGGCTGAAAAGCGAGCAACAATCATTGGGCGAACCCCAACCCCAAGGGTAAGACGAGCTTGATTGGCCCTCTGGTAGGTAAGGAGTGGGTTGGTGGCTACTAGAACTTAAGAAAGGGACACTTGACAGCCTGAAAACTTTGGACGAAACCCATGAGCTCCCCAAGTTACTGCACCCTCCTGTTTGGCGATGAGAAATTGAATGCGTTGGGGGAGGGGGGAAGATGGGAACGGGCTGGGAGAAAGATCCTCATATGAGCTATAATCTAAACTCCTGGTATCCGCCATAATGAACCCATAGTAGTCCCCTATACAGCCCTCTATGCAACCCCCTTTAAGGAGCTAAGGCTGTAGTACATATCTTTGGAAACACGTTGGCTCTTTCTGCGATGGTGCCAAGTCAAGGGCATTACAGGTCAAACTCGTCCATGACGAAATAAGCCTTGAGACCCGCTACCTGCCAGAAATCTGTCACTTGCCTTACAGGGGGGGGGGTATAGTGGGGAATAAGGGAGTAGAACACATAGGGATTCTGTAAGGACTATACTCCTTATTCCCTAAGCCCTAAACCCTATGTCATGTAGGGATTAAATTATATTCTCTTATTCCCTAGCACCAGTAAGTGCTGGAAGCTGGAAGTGATCTTAGTCTTCTTGGTCCAGCAATCCGACCTTGCAACTGAGCTCGCAAACCTTAAGTCCTGGCACAAGGACACCATGTTTTTCTTTAATGATCACCGTCTTTTCCTGGGAATCTCATTGTTGAGAAACCCTAAACCCAGAAGCCGAAAACCCGAAACCCTAAACCCCTAAACCCCTAAACCGCTAAACCCTCAACCCTAAACCCAGAAGCCGAAAACCCGAAACCCTGAACCGCGGACGAGGCGCTGAAAGAAGGCCGCACGCTCTGCCTCTTGGCGATCCAGCAGCTCCTGCCGAAGGATTCTCTGATCCGAAGGGCCCATGTAGGCGTAGGGTTTAGAGATTAGGGTTTAGGGATTGGGGATTTGGGTTCAGGATGTAGAGTATTTACCTAAGGCCCAAAGGGTCCCCATACAATTACTTTGGGCTCAAGCATACACTGTTTTGCTACACGGACCCTTTCAATGATCATGAGAGTCGCAACGAACAATGGCGGGGCATGTTGAGGCGTGGTCAACCCTCTTCAGCAAAATATCCAGGGCATTGACAGTCCGACGTCTTAGGCGGTTGAATAGCCCTGGGCTCCACATAGCCTAAGATGAGCACTATCCGTGTATATATATATATGCACATATGCATAAATATGCACACATGCAAAAACTTGGGCACCCGCTCAAAGCCCCGAACCATAACAGACCATGTCCTGCTGTTTCTTCGCCATGAGCATATCGTTCTTGTACTGGCAGGCCGGGACACATTTTCATGGGTCAGAATGAGGTAATCTAGGTCATAGTGCTGCTTTGTGGGGCGTTTTCAAAACCAGCAGGCTCTCTTGTATCTCCCAAAATACCTGGATTAATCCTTGTCATAAGAGCCCCAAGAAGGGATGACAAATTTCTGGTGACGGCTTCATGGGCAGTAGACCAATGTCCTAAGGTGCGTGTGCTTGCGGCTTTAAAAATGTGGGCTGTGGGCATGTGAAATTTCGATCTCATTTGGGTCAGCGCAGAGTTGCGGGTTCAAAAACATGGCTTTCGCTTCTTCTTGGAAGTCCAGCCCTTAAATCCTAAATTCTGAAACCCTAAACCCCTAAAGACACCCTGGAACCCTATGGGGTGAAGTCTAAACTCCTAGTATCCCCGCTAATAACCCCTAGAATATTCCTTTAAATCAATCCCCCATAGAAACCCCTTTAAGGAGTTTGGATTCTAGCTCCTATGAGGTAAAATCTGGGTCAGTGAGTCAGGAGAGGGTGGGACATACCCTTCATTTCATACTGTACAGAGAGCCTTTCACAAAGAATCAATCAGGCAAACTCTGTTGGGTGAGAGTAAGAAATTTCTCGGAGGGATCAGAGAGCCCAATGTAGGTGGTTTAGCGTTTAAGGATCCGAAAAGCCCAATGTAGGCAACATTTATAGTTTTTAGGGCCCGCTGTATTTTTTGGTCACGCTTAATAGCCCCTAAAACCTGGACCCCCAAACCCTAAAACCCAAAACTGTACCCTAAAACCTACACCCTAAACCCTACATCTTTATGAGCTATATTCTTGGATCCCCAAATGGCTCTAGAATATCGGAGATCATGTCAGTCTGGTGTTGAATTCATGGGCCCTTTACCCCGGGGATCCTTTCATACCTAGTATCTACCTTATATGTACCGTTGAAGGTCCCCTAAAAGGCCTAAGGGCTTATACTAGGGGCCCACACTTCTAACCTTAGAGTCAAAAAGTGTCTCGGGACGCCTGAAGTATTCGTGGGAACCCCAGGTCGTCAACTCCAGGTACAATTTAGGGTTTAGGGTTAATGTTTCAGAGGTTTAATGTACTCTTTAGGGGTTATAGGGTTTAGGGTACAGTTTAGGGTTTAGGGTCAATGTTTCAGGGGCTTAGAGTACTGTTTACGGTTTAGGGTTTACATTTTAGGGTACAGCTTAGGGTTCAGGGTCAATGTTGCTGGGGCTTAGGGTACTGTTTAGAGTTTAGGGTTTAGGGTACAATTTTGGGTTTAGGGTTAACGGAGTTTTCTACAAGACAAGAGACAATAATCAACATCGCCTACCCAAAGGGTCCAAAGTACCCTCCTTCTATAAGTGCGACTTTAGTACGAATATACATTAGATGGTCAGGTTAAGTCTTGCCCATATGTGTACTTCCGACCCTTTGAGCTATACACTAGTGGAAGCACAGACACAATATCTTTATCAAGCATGAGGAAAAAGCAATGCCATGGGCTGACCGTTGGAAGCTGCTGCGCAAGCTGCTCATGTTTATTCCTAGAAGCTCCCTGGACCCCCACTACCTGGTACCCCACTACTATTGAGGCCATATTCCTTCTGTATTTGGGTCTAAATGGGTAGTGGGGTACCAGCTAGTGGGGGTCCTGAGAGTCCCTAGGATTTATCACAAACTCTGCGTCCAGATGTGCATGAACCCTTGCAGAAGCCAAAAGGCAGCTCTCTTAAAATCCTACACGTGTGCTGGCGTGTTGGTTGTGCCCAGAAGGTGCCCATTAGTTCGCGCCTGCAGCTTACATGTTTTGCCATGGGGCCTTGGCTCTCCAACTACTAACGGGGGTTAGCGTGGAATGCGGGCCAACATATAGGGATTATATAGCGGGATCATATTCACTAACGGTCCAAGGACCCAAATAATGTGGCTTTAGGGCCCAGTACCATTAATCGTATAGTATTTGGGCCCTAAGGCCCCATTATTTGGGTCCTTGGATCTTTAGGAATTCCCATAATTCCTACTAACCACCAGTAAGACTACCTGCGAGAACGTCGCGAAGCTTTGCGTAGGACCTGTGATAACTCCAGCTGTTGACGTATCGAAGCAGCTTAGGCTGTCACGCAGGCGCGCGTAAAACCTAAGAGATACTGCCACGAGGTACACTACTTGTTGTTACATTATCAAAGGATACCCGCGCGGGAAACGTTTAAAGAATCAAGCGAAGTCCCGATACATTTCGCTGCAAACGGTTGTTGTTTGCACACTGCGGTTTTGAGCTTACGCCGAGGTGCTCATATTGATTCCCATTTTCTGATCAGGATGTGCTACAGGCAGGATTGCAATCTGAAGCTCCTGAAATGCTCCCTAGGGCACTGTAGTCGGAAGGTATTCACCCCAAAAGGCCCCCCCGCCCCTACGAGCACTGGTAAGTCAAGCGCCAAGCTGCTAGGCTGAAATCAAAACACTCAAAGTTAGTTTGCCCAGCTTAAACTATAAATGGTGCCTTCTTCGGGCACCAACTTCTATAAGCAATCTCTACTTTGGGCTCCGAAGTATAGAAATGGTACTTGCTTTAGACTACTTGCATCTCAAGGATTCGTTGCATAGGACGCCAGAAGGACAGCCTTAACTTTAATAAATCTCCTCTTCGTGACTTGGGCTTAAGATTTAGGATGTTGGATTATGGGTTTTGGGTAACTGTGTGCCGCCGAAACCTGACATTTTGAGTGAATGCTACTGCGACTCCTTTAGTATCATGTTCTCGCAGCCCCAAACATCTTGTAGCTGGACAGCCAAGACACTGATCTGACCTGTGGGTGACACGTTTCCAGGGGAAACTGACAGGAGCGCCGTAGAAGCCTTAAATTGTGCACCACCAATCGTCATGATCAAGTAGAGTGGCGATGAAAGTTAATAGCAGTTTCAATGGTGCTTGTCGTCGGTTTAGGGTTTAGGGTACTACTATTGCCTTATACGAGTAGTTGATAGTGTACAAGGAACAGAACACAGCAGCAATGGAAACTCTGACAGTAGCAGCAAAGGTACAAGTGGCAGTAATACTAGTGACAAGCTTTCATATTTTGAGGGCATCACGCGCGTCTTTTCAGGATACTTCGTCCCCTTGCTTCCTTTGTGCTGGTCTGTGGATGGCGCCCCATGATTTCCCACTGAACAAGCAGGATGCGCCGCTCCAATGCTTCTGCCGCTGGTGCTAAAGACTACCCCCAATGAGATTCTCATCCTTCTCATCTGCTTACACGTTTTCGGTAACAATGTTGAAGGCCTGTTCGTCAACACAGATAGCAATGAATGCGCTTGCTCCTGGCGGAGACACTTCCCAGCATTAACTTTTGCCATCGAGATCACGGTTGCTCTGAAAACATGAGATCTTGCGTCAGGTAGAAGCCACTTGATCCAAACGGGAGGTCACAGCCCTTAACTCGAGACCAGAACAGAAGCCCCTTGTCATATTAGACCGCACCAAACATGCTCTCTCAAAAGGAGGCGTCGTAACATCCAGAGGACTCCACATACCTTTACAGCAATACTAACCTATAATACCATTTCAAGGATCCTTCAAGCTAGGGAAAAGCTTGGGCCTGCTGTTATCTCTAAAGCCTAAGGGCTTAGGGTTTAGGGACCCGGTAGACCCTCAACCCCTAAACCCTGAACCCATCCTGAACCCTGAGCCCTGAATCGCGGTTTAGTGTTAAGGGTTTAAACCAGGAACTCTGAAACCCAAGCCCTATATTACCCCAAACCCCTTTCGCAACACAAGATCAACCTTTCTAACTCCAGATAACCCTAGAATTCCAGAAGATGTATAGCCTTTAGGGCCCAATGTAGGTATTATTTATCAACTTGAATCTTCCCGGGAATATATCCAACAACTGTGTAGCCCCTAAACCCTAAACCCTACACCCTAAAGCCTAAACCATGAACCCTAAACCCTACACCCTAAACCCTAATCCATAAACCCTAAATCCTAAACCGTAAACTCTAAACCTTAAACCCTAAACCCTAATCAATCATTAGGCCCTAATCCATAAACCCTAAATCCTAATCTCCCCTGACTGTGTAGGGCGTGCACTGGAGCGACTTCGGGGCAGCTTAGTACGACCAGGGCTGACCGCCCGCGGGCCGCTGTGCCATGTGGCTTCTCAAAAGCTTCTTGTTTTGGGCTACTTGGAGGTTCATGGGACTTAGTAACTATTTGTAACTGGGGTTATAACCCTACTTATAATTGGGGTAACCCCTATAAGGCCATTTAGGCGGGTTATAAGTAGGGTTATAAGTAATTACTAAGTCCCATGAACCTTCAAGTAAGGCTGGGTTTAGGGGCTTAGGGTTAGTGATGCTAGAGTTTAAGGCATTTGTGTTTAGGGTTGGCGGTTGCTAGGTTTAAGGTGCTTAGGGTCTTGGGAATATGTATCTAGGGTCCGTAGAGTCTCTCGAACGTGTGGGTTTTCTGGTTACCCTCTGCGAGAAGGATTGTGTGATTTGGCTATTCTGGGAACACATACAAACAGAACCCTGGTTTCGAGAAACAGCCACGCGCCTACTGGATAACTACCTCAGAGGGTCCACGTGCTCTCAAACATTGCCTCATGGCTTTCATTGATAGAGTGAACGACACCAAAACAGGAATCTAGGATGATCAGTTGATGTGTACATGTATACATGCTACAGCTGTATGTTTCGGATACTTGTCTTGGATTTGGCAAATCAAGCCGCCAGATTACCATTTGCAAAGCAAAGCCACCCACATGCAAAGAACAGCCAGAAATTGAAAGCATGGACCCTCTTGTGATCTCAGCCGCAAAGGAGTTGCACGAAAGACACCCTTCGAATTGTCCCGACGCATACGCTCCATGCGCTTTCAGCTTTTTAATCTTCAAGAACAATGCGAGGTCAACTCAAACTACCACAGTTCTAGGGTGAACTTTCGTTGAGGGTTTGTAGAGTTCCAAGTTTTGCATGCATAGGAATCTCATGACCTCCATATGCTCGTTCATTAACCCTTACAGGGTACCATGCAACGTCCATGCTCGTGGAAACTCCCGCGTGGCTCAAGGACCAAAAGGCTCAGGCGTAGCCCTTGCTCTCTGAGGCATCGGAGTCCTCCAAGGTCAGCTGCGATGCATGGAGGGCATGTTGTACCAGCTAAGATCCCCAATCATCTACTGTCATCCCAAAGGATTATGGGAGCAAGCGTTGCGCAGGATTTCCTACATCAACACTAGATTTCAGACGACAAGGTTTGCAAGTAACGCATCCTGCATGGAAGTAGAAGAGGATGGGAGGATGGGGTGGCACTTCTGAATGCAATGTTCCTCCTCTCCACAACTGCTCCTGCAACCTCTTAACTTCGAAGCCTCGGCCACATCCGCAGTCCCCAGAAATCCAAGGCAGACCCACAATTCATAAACCCCCTCCCCCTAATAGGGATCGTGATCCTAGTATAAGGCCCTCAAAAGGAGGGGGCTTGGCAATCAGGGGTCTGCAATTATACCAGAGTGTCAAAAATAACCCTTGATAGAATCCTTGGCAGGTATCCCCTAGGGTCTCTCAGGCAACTAACGAAATTCTGGGAAACGCTAAACCCTAAACCCTAAACCCTGTGTGGCAGGTGGTCAAAACCATGGATGGTCCCTGTCTGTGCTCCCATTCTCGTCCTGGCCTTCATAATCTTTTTAAGGTACCCAAAGCAGGACCATAACTTTGACGACCCCCCCAAAACCCAAACCCTAAACCCCAAACCTTCAGATCAAAACCTAGATCCCCGAACTAATAACTCCCTTACTACCCTTACCTAAGCCGCCTTCTTTCAAAGAATGGCTAAAACCCAGCTATAGACGGTTGGTTACTCAATCCTAGGGGCCTCCCAGTACTAGGGAATCGAGGGAGGCATCTCTTTGACAGTCCCTATTCAGGGGTCCCTATAATCCTCCGTACCAGGTACCCGAAGAATCATCCCGATATCCTAATCCTTCATTACCCGGAAAGCCCCTAAGAACAATTCCAATATTCAACTCCTAACCCGTATAACCCCGAAGAATAATCTCGGTATTCTACTCCTTGCGCATATGACCCCGAAGAATACCTGAACCCCAAAAATTGGTAAAATGATACATACTTTTTGGGTCTAGGTATTCCCAATCTTCATACCCACATAACCCCTAAGGCCCTAAGTAGAACACCGAGGTTCTATTCCTTCATTCCCGTATTCGCCCTAAGGTCCTAACAAGAACCCCAATCTTCCATTTCTGCATCATTACGGCTATGTAAAATCCCCTCAGAATAATCCCAAATACTCTACTTCTTCCTGTAACAGTCCCTATTTCCAGGTCCCCATAACCCTCCTTACACGTACAACCTCTATTTCTGCATCCCTGCCTATAACCTAAGGGTCCAGGGAGCCAAATAATAGGGTTTCAGGGCCCAAATACCATTAGTAATAGAGTAGTTGGGCCCTACAACTCTATTTTTGGGGTCCTATATACCCCTATGTAGTCTCCATGTATCCCTACACATCCCCCTATAAACCCTTCCAAGGGGCCCTAGTATTTGGGTCCTTGGACCCTTAGGGTATAAACACCAAAAAGTCAACCAACTGTGCTCGGGGCACCTTCGTGTACTGGCTCACGCCCTGAAGTCGAGTTGGAGGTTTAGGGCTTAGGATTTAGGGTTTAGGGAAAATTCAATGGGTTGCTGTTGGGGAACTTTTTTAAAGTTACTATAATCAGGAGGCCCCCCTAAGCCCTAAACCCTTGTAATAACTGTAGAGGCATATTGTGGTTACTTAATTTAAGTTCCTGAGCAAGCGGGCTTTGACATTTTGACTAAAACTCAACCTTCGTTCCAGTGCATGACGGCTACAAGAATTCAAGGAGGATGCGATTTCTCCGTTCGGATCCCCCAGCACTTGGCTTCACGGTATTCTGTATGGTTACAAAGATTCACTTCTCCTTCTAAGATGGATGAGAAGGATAGGTCGCCAAGGAAGATCCCCGCGTGTAGGCTCACTGCAACAGTCGTTTTACAAATTTCTGTGCAGTCTTCCAAAAGCTCTCTGCGACTCCGGCACAACGATCATTCCCTCTCGACCTCTTGTTGGTACTTTCTCTCTTCTTGCAAGGTCTTGCATGTATCCAAAGACACCAGAACCATAGTAGGCTCAGATAGGCTCTCCTCTAGTAATTGCTGTGAGCGTTCAGTAGGAGAACGCCTCAATATTAGTTATTCCCGCATCCTCTTCATTCATGGAGGCTACTTTGTATGAACCATAGTCTATACTCCTAGGCCCCTGAATAACCATTATAGTCCCCTATATAACCCACTTTAAGGAGTTTAGACTTTAGACTATAACTCATGTGCAGAACTGCAGGTCCTTCTCATACGCCCCATCTACAGATCCCAGATCCTCGCCCTATAGTCCCACTTAAGTAGATAGAATATGGCTTTGGGTGTGTTATAACAAGATCCCCATATACCCCATATTCTAGTTACTTAAGGGGGTCTATAAGCCCCTAAACCCCAAAACCCAATCAGTTGATCCCAGATCCGAAGACGCAGTAGCAGCCTCCATGTGCTTCAGAAAGACAGCTGGGTTGTCCCGTGACAGAACTCTCGTCTCCGCCTTGGCGGGAGGGTACGCCGCTGGACAGTTGGGGAGTTCTTAAAGGGGGTATAGAGCTGCTAGACAGGGTATGGGGGAGGTATACAAGGGGCATCTAAGGCGTACGCAAGGTTGCTTCTTTAGGGATCTCCTGTCGTTGTCTCAGAGGGGATCTACGAAGGAGAGGCCCGTCAATGACTACACAAGAGCAAGGCAAGCGAGAAAAATTGAGCTACAGTCTAAACTCCTAGTATCCCCCCTGATAACCCCGTAATGCTCCCCTATATCATCCCATATATAACCCACTTTAAGGAGTTTAGACTGTAGTTCAATTTGAGTGGGATCCTCTATTAAAGATACATCCAGGAAGTCATGCGGGCTCATGGCTTCAGATTTTGAATTCCTCCCTAATGTCTCGGTGGCAAGGGCTGCGAGCTCGGTTCAACTGAGTAGTGTTTTTTTGGTGGTTAAATCTAGTAAGATTCTATTCCTTATATAACATACTATACCCAAAAGGAGGATAGAATCTTACGCAATATTGGGTACCATAGTATCCCCAAATGAAATACTACTCAACTGGAAAACTCTGGCGTGCAGCGGGGCTCATGCAGCATTCGGGGCCCATGCTATGGAAACATGCCATTCCCAGAGGGTCCACATAGATAACAATTAGGGAATTGGGCCCATAATTCCTTCTAGAGTATGGTATTTTGGGGCCTAATTCCCTAATAGTTGTATATATGGACCCTCTGGGATTCCGACGTGCCGGTAACTGTCTAAACCGGAAAAGCCCTTGGGTGAGCCCCGCAATGCAAAACCGACAAATAAGCGACACCCAACTCAGGCCACACGCCGGACAGAGCTACACCCTCCAGTTGTAATTCCCGCTTTGGTTATCTGGCGCTATATACTTGTAAATCTAGAGGAGGAAACATATCAATGTTCCAACAGGTATAGCAGTGTAGCATCGGATCTGGGAGATGTTGGAAGGTGGCTAGAGATGACCCGATCTCATGCAGCTGAGCAACTGCTAAATCTTTTCGCATCCGCTTGGACAAGCAGAAAATGCCTGGCAGAGAGCTTCTGTCTTCATCATAACCGTGATAAGGCTTGCTGGCTCGTAGTAGGGACTGAGGGAATAGAATCCCTAAACAGTCCCTATTAGTCCCTATATTCCCTACGAAGCACCAATGAGGGTTGTAGCTAGTCCACTCGGGCTTCGCTGGCTTGTCATTTTGCTTCGTTTCAGTAGACTTTTGTTCCCAGAAAACTCTATGTCTCTATATATATATATATATGTACATATGAGTTTCTCGAGAAGGGGGCGCCCTCACTGATTATGGGTCCATTTCATGGATTCGATGGGGTTATGCCAGACACTCCCAGAATATGATCTTGCAGCAGAGCTCATAAACCCCCGTGCTGCAAATTCCAAGTCCTATCGCCGTGCCCTGAAACCCGTGATCTCCAAAGCCCCACACACCCAAAACCTGAACCCCGAATCCTAAACCCCCAAACCTTAATTAATCATCTTAAATAGCCGTAATACTGCTAAGAATAACAGTAATAACAATAATAAGTAACCAATAATGTTTAATTGAAATAGTTGTTAATCAAAATGCCTGTGTAGCTCTCGCCGTCCAAGAACTCCAAGGATCCCTGCACTCTATCCGCAATGCGCCGGTCGACCTGGATGTTTCTCAAGATTTCTACAACCCTTGGGGGCGGTCTAGGGTTTAGGATTGAGGGGTTTAGGATTTAGGGGTTCAGGGTTTAGGGGTTTCGGGTTTAGGGGTTTAGGTTTGTAGGGTTTCGGGATTGGATTGTAGTTGGGTTCAATAAACATATACTTGATTTTTTTGTGAGTATACGTATGAGCGGCGTTCATGCTTTCTTCTTGCGCATGATAGCGGTCCTACATCAACACGATTAGGCTGTTGTTTAGCCTTGGTCTTCATACTACTATAGGCCTTCAGGATTTAAAGGGTGGAAGGTGGCTTCTAAGGATTTAGGATGTGAGTGGGGTTCAGGGTTTGGGGCTTGAGGATTTGCATTCAGGCTATGCAGGGTTCAGGGGTTGACGTTCCGTGAGGGTTCGAGGTTTAAGTCGATGTGGTTGCAGTCCCAAAAACAACAACTACCATGCGGTTGCATGATAGTCGGGTTTAACCTCACAGGGTGTATCGCGACAAGGCCCACAGTCTTTCAGGCTTGCTTTTTCCAGCGCGGTTGAAGTCGGAAGTTTCAGAAAGACGCGTGCGAGCTTCGCTCTTGTAGATCTACTTCAGAAGCCAAATTTCGTGCTGGTGATGGTTGTAGTGTTGGTTGTGGAGGCCTCTGCAGCAGCAGGAGGAGTTGAAATCGCAGAAGCAGTCCCAAAAACCTGCTTCAGAATTTGACACAGAATATAGCCCTTGTAAGTAGGTAGAGTTTTCGGTATATGGGGGTCTTAGTATGATATATTGGGAAATTCCATATTCTATCGACTTACGGGACCCTCCACCTCCCGCCACAAAACTTGTTCAGATGCCTCCTCCCTAAACCCTAAACCCTAAACCCTAAACCCCCGCCTCCTCGGCTGTGAGCGCCTTTGCTTCAGGGTCGCTATTCGCAATGACGAAGCCCCACCTGACCAGCCACATTGGGAGTTTTCCTAAATGAAAGGTCTTTCAAAAAGGGTTTATAGGGGATGTCTAGGGGTTATATAGCGGGTATATAGGGTCTAGGGCTCCCCAAATTTGGGTGTAGATTTTGGAGGTCCCTACAATAAGGATTATGGCATATTGGGTCCCCCGGTTTAGGGAAACAACCAATTTTCTCAAAACAGCGGGCCCTTTAGCTTTTGGATCCTTTGTTTAAACAGGGCCTCGGCGCAGGGGTATGTGGGTTTAGGGCTTCTGATCTTTTTTGGAGGGAGCGGGGCCCTTGCGGTAGTGTTGCTGCATGACTGCACGTCTAGGTTACTATGCTACCAAACTTTCTGGGATTTCGGTATATGAAGGGTCATGCAGATGCTACTGTTGAAGCATATGGAATCATGGAAAAGAAAGCTTCCTCAGTATGCATCTTGAGAATTGGAGACATTGCAAGACGAGGTCTGCCGGAATACCCTTGACTATTGGGGTCCTGCTCACCCGTTTCACTTTTTGCACCTCCAGCTTTCAAGAGATAATCTGTAGGGTCTTCGATGTCGTCCACAAAGTGACTTAAAAGGAGCAGTAAGGGAATGGGTATGCTGGCTGTTATGTTTTCTAGCCTGCAGCACTCGTGTTATCCGAGTTGTTCTGGGCACAGCTTTCAGTGGCGCATGGCTTCCACACACAGCATCCGCTCACAAAGTCTCAAATCCGAAAAACCACAACAGGGGTCCCCATAACGGACAAAGGGCTTGCGGTTTCTCTTGAGCTTGCTTATGAGTGTGCCTGTTCATCGCGAAAAAAAAGTTGTCTGGTACCAGTACGAGATTCAAGCAACCAGAGAAGGAAACAGTTAGCACCTCTTCATTCCCTCTCAAGTGCGTACCATCCATCTGAATGGGAACTTGGGCTGGGATGGTCCTAGGCAGCTGGAGCTGAAAAGAACAAAGCCGTCAGACCCGAACTAAGTAAGCATACCACGAAACATGTGTATGTTACAAGGGACTGCAGGACATTACAGTGTCTGGCTGTAACTTGGGCCTTCCCTACCTAGAACCCAAACAAATGCTGTTCACCCTTCAGGGCTTCAGGACCCTACACCCTTCACCTTGGGTACTGGCCCCACCCAGTAACAGTCTAGATTAGGGGTCCTATGAAGGGCTGTATACAGCCATGTTATAATTATTATCCAACTGTTACTGAGTGGGGGCAGTACCCAACCTTAACCCTACATTTTGCAGCTTCAACGCTCCTTATCGCAGCCTACATCCCAGCATGCTGATTTCCCCTGTGCCTTGGGACACCTTAAATTCTGAAGAACATGGCCGACCGGAACCTGACATGGAGCCCCAAAAGCCCCCTGTTGAGACTGGCGTCGGTTAAGGTTTAGAAGTTTAGGGTTTAGGGTGTTTGGACTGAACCCCCTCTCTACCGCCTGGGCCTTAAGAGTGGTCAGACAGGGCAAAGGGCCTGCAGCCCGAGCAAAAGCATCACAAACCCCCATATTCAGAACACCATAACAGGATCCCACTTTAGGGGTTGGGGTTACGCAGCACCACTTCGCAAATTATTCTACATACTTTGTTGAGTCCACCAAAACCCTCCACCCTAATCCCTAAACCCTAGCCCCTAAGCCTTAAACCCTACACCCTGAACCTTAAATCCTAAACCCTAAACCCTAATCCCTAAGCCCTATAAACCCTAAATCGTAAACCCTACATCCTAAAATCTCAGGCCCAAGCTCATCTGCGAACGAGTAGACGGCCTCCTTGTAGGCCCGAGCAACGGGGAAGACCTCGAGCTGAGGCTGCGGTTTCCCCAGAGTATGCTTAGGGTTTAGGGCTTAG
>CAJNIZ010044485.1:19437-32863 GCA_905231905.1 Symbiodinium pilosum
ATTAGGCATATGACTGTATCCATATACCTAACTTAAATACCTGCATATCTATAATTACATGTTCCTACAGTGGGAAGCCCCGCCAGCCGAGGCGGGCGCGCGCTAGCGTTTACAATTACAGACTACCGCATCATCTACATGAAGAAGTTGCGCCTAGCATCATGTGAATCGACCATAATTTGTGGTGTGTGTGTGTGTATCGCAAAAAAGTACAGGCCAATTTAGCACAGCCCTCAATTGTATGATCCTGGTGTCATGGTCTTCCCCAGTTCAAGAAATAGGGCATGCCATCTGTATCAGCTGGCCTGGATGAGCCCGTCGATAATCAAAATCCGGCCAAACGGCTGGGTCTCGCAGACGTCGACCTTCCAGCGTTCATAGAATGAATTTTCTCATTGAGGCTCTTCTCAGGTGTACACAATCTGGCTGAGCGCGCAGTGAAGGCATTCAAGCAAATCTTTTAGCATGAGCCCATGGCCCTGGAAATACATCTGCACCCCGACATGCAAAAAGGGTTTAGGGACTAATCCCAAAAGTGGACACAGGCATCCATGCAAAGCACCTGACATCAGAGCTCGATCAAGTTAGAACTCGGGACAGTTTACTACCAGAGCCTTCATCCTAATCTGTAAGCAGTACCTGAACCTCAAAAGTAGGTAAAATGATAGCCCAAAACCCATTAACATAGCCAAAAAGGCCATTATTCTACATACTTTTGGGGTCTAGGTAGCACCTGCAAGGCTTCACCCACACATCAACACTGCAGAACATCTCCTGAAGACGTGACATAATTCATGTGCAACACGTTCCAGCGCCGCAAGTCTTAAGAAAGGGATCACCCAAAGGGATCATGGGGATGAAGCTTGAGGGTTATATATATAATATATATATATGGACTACAGTAGAGATGCCTTCCGTCATGCCCTTCAAGGCACAGCTAGATAGTTCAAGCACTCAACTCCTACTGCGTGGAGCCTGACTCGCGAGCGTCTTGGGGCCTTTCAACCTAAACCCGATAAATGCTATTCCAATGGGACCTGCCTGTTCTGTAGCTGACATATGGGCAGGAAAGCCTATAAAATGCGAGTACTTATGAAGGCCATGCAGTGATGCAGCCCCTAAACTAACCAATAAAACACTGGTGGCACATCACAAAATACTACGAGGATCTCCAGTCAGATCTTTAAGGAGGCCAAGGTGAATACATGCTCATAACTTGAGTCTGATCGTACCTCCCCTACACCCTAAACCCTATACCCAAAACCTGAAGACTCTGTCTCAAAAACAGATCAATTTTCTGAAGCTCTCGGGCTTGCTACTGAGGCGGCCTGCTGAAACTTGGATTGCGTCGAGGCCAGCAGCTTGTTCAGCCTTTGGTGTACGGTTTAGGGTAAAGGGTTTAGGGTTAAGGGTTTAGGGTTGAGGGTGGCTTCAGGGTTTAGGGTTTGTGGTGTTTAGCTGGGGTCTGGGGTTGCTTGGGAGCTTTGGGGTGCTTTCCGCATGTAGAGAGCTCAGGATTCAAGCAAGTTGGCCTATAGTCGCCCTTAAGTAGATAGAATATGGGGTATATGGGGATCTTATTATAATATACCCAAAGCCATATTCTATCTACTTAAGGGGGGCTATACACTCAGGGATTCAAGCTCAGATTTTCCTTAAGCTTAGTTTTGGCTGGCTGGGAATGAAGGAATGGAAAAGATACCGAAACTATCATAATGGATTATATGAGAATCCATTCATCCATTCCTAGGCACACAAAAGTAAGTAAACAGACATAAGCATATGAAGTGTAGACCCGGTGGATACTGTAGTCATCCTGCTTGGCTGTGCAGGTCTCCTAGATGCTAATTATGTACACTGGAGGCAGTGTAGGTTTTGTGGCCGGTTGTTGAACATGTTGTTCACAGAGTTAGGCCTAAGCTTTAAACCCTCAACCCTCACGCAAAACGGTGTAGGATGTCCAGGACGCATGAAACATCGCGGCTTCGCTATGCACAGACCACCATGCCCGCAAGGAAGAAACCATTCATTCACCAGATAGTAAAGGCATCCGAGCTGGCACGCCATCTTTTAATACAGGGTCGTCAAGGAGCCCCTTCTACGTAACACAGACCAGAAGCGGCTTTGTAAACTAATCCAAGGCCTACTTGGAGGGTCTGGGAGACTTCGTATGTATACTTATAGCTCCAATAACACATTAAGCAACCCCAGTTATCCCTGTTAACCTTCTTAGTCAGTTCCCATGACCCTCCAAATAGGTACAGGGCTTCAGGACAGGGAGTCCTTCAGGAGCGTACGGCGCATGAATTTGAAAACCGCGCTGCTCCACAAACAGCCTTTGGCTGTAAGTCTGCAGCACAGAGCAAGGCCCAAAGACTGGGCTGCTGTTCAGGAACTTACCTTAAGTTACACTAATGGGTATACATAAAAAAATAAGGTTTCCACAATATGTTCCTTAACAGCAACCCAGAAGACTGCACAGCGCGGAACTTTCAGGGTTCGTTAGAATCCCAGTAAGGACACTTACCTCATAGTGAGAACTCGAAAAACTCGAAGGGCGAACAATATGCGAGCTATAGTCTTAACTCCTAGTATCGCCCTTTATTAATGACCCCTACAATACTGTCCTGCATAAGGCCCTATACAAGCCCTTTTAAGGAGTTTGGACTATTAGACCCTAAACCCCTAAACCCTAAACCGCTATGGCTCATATCACCTCTGAGAACTGACTGACAAATGTGCCATGTTAACCTTGGCTCAGGCACACAGGTAGGTGGGGCTTTCTGCAAGTTAGGGATGTGAATCTTCATTTTCCCAAACTAAGCGTGAAACGCGGTTGAGGGTTTAGGGTTTCTATACGGGGCTATACAACCCTAACGGTCCAAGAACCCAAATACTGGGGCTTTAGGTCCCAAATGCCATTTAGATTATAGTATTTGGGCCCTACTACACCATAATTTGAGTCCTTGGACCTGTAGGGCACAGGACACCAGATACTATGAAACAACCATCAGTCCACTCGCAACCCTTGCAGCAGTTGGCAGTCCGTCACGAAAGTCTGGGTTGCTGTTAAACAACTTTAACTAATTTACCAAAACATGGGTATAGAGTAAACAATGTGGCTTCTTTCGAACGGAAACTTAATTTAAGTCCCTTAAGGGCGTCCAGGAATTAGTTACATCCCCATATACGCCATACTCTATCTACTTGAGGGGGACTATATCGCAATATGACCCCAATCTACTGTTGTAGTTTCCATCTTCTTTGGGAACTCAGGCCGTAATGGAGGGTAGTTGGAGGGTCTAGGAACGGCAACCCACAAAATTTGGCCGGTCAGATTTCAGAGTTCAGGTTTTGTTCTGCGCCAGACTCGGACATCGATGAGTCCAGCGCTGACCTCGGGATCCGGATGTCCAGGAAGATACACTTCTTGAGTGACCTTGGTTTCTCTCTCTCTGCCCTGGGACCCTCACAACCCTAAACCCTGAAACCTGAAATAAGTAGCAAACATGAACATCATCTTCAGTGCCTCCCTGAATTTGGAAAGTCAGGTAGGAAAAGCAGCCTGGCGACTTCCCGAAGCCAGGAGAGTTCAAAGTTGCAGTATCCTCTAAGCCTTTACTCAATCGTGCCTGAAAGGCAGGCCCAACGCTCGGAAACAAAGAAGACCTTAGCGCTAAGAACTTATATGTTCCTGAATAGCAAGGGTCGGTTGGCCTGAGGCATGCCATAAAACAAGGCTAGTCCATCTTTGGCAACACTATCAGCTTTCAAACCCCAACGGTCCAAGTACCTACGATAGCATAGACTGAGGCCCCCAAATCTATACAGGAACCCTTGCAGCTCCAAGTTGCAAAAAATCTAAACCCTCAAGTAAAAACCCGTAAACCCTACATCAATAATTAGATTATTAGACCCTTGGGGTGCAAAGCCTGAGAACGAAACGTGGCAGCCATCTGAGGCGTGGGGTGGGGCAGCGAGTTCTGCCAAGTAACCCTTATAGAGCCTACCCCTAGGGATCCAAGTCTAGACCGTAATCCTAGACCTAAAATGAATACTTGATTATTAATGCCTTAGGGCTATAGGTAGATGACAAAGGAAACAGTTCTTCAGGAGACTACAAATGAATTATACCAACGTTGGGGCCTAAAGTCTGCGAATAGTACCTTCTTGGGGCTTTGTGGATCGCCAGGGCTACGTTGGACTTCATTGCAAGCAAGAGTCAGCGCTGGCAGCGGCGCTGCTAGAATTGCAAAGGGGTAGCACCTCTTCCATGCAGCCGACATCTTCCAGCGCCGAACGGACTTTCCGGGTATCGCGCCTCCAGTCGTTCGACTTCACGGAGAAGATTAGAAGGCCGCCAGGCAGAAGTGTGTCCCGAACATTGGCGTAGAGAGCTGGGAAGTCATCAATGTAGCCCCAGAGACCTGTCATCCAACATTGCACATTGGTGGTGGGTCTAGGGTTCAAGCCCAATTTTTGAACCCTAAACCCCCCTCCTCTAAAGACAAACCGGCTTACATGGACCCGGCCAGCATCGATTGAATTCGCACGCGAGTAATTCTCCAAATGAGGCTCCCTGAATCGGTTCCCTAGAAATAGCAGCCGCATGCTGAAGGATCCTACAGAGACCCCATGTATATATCATCCCCAATACTGGAGAATCACACGGGACAACCAACTGAAATGGCAACTGCAATTATATGAGGGTGTACAGGGAATACGATCGGGCAACCTACCGGTAATCTATAAATCTCCTCTACAGTTACTAGACAGCCCTAAAGACCTGCTGTTTTTGGGGAACAACCTTAAACCCTGCACCCTAAACCCTAAAGCCTAAATATAGACCCACCCAGAGACCTGCAGAGCAGATGAGGCGCGCTGCCCCTGCTCCGATGCTCCAGGGCTTGTGAACGTCCTTCATGGAAGTTTAAGAAAGGATGGACTTTTGAGAGTCTTTGGGGTCGTATAGTATGTACAGGGTACGCCCCATTGTTTGGAAATACCCTTGTTAGCAAAATACCACCCAACTGCCCTCCTTTGTTACCACTATGGGCTATTACACCCTAAAACTCCCTATTAGGACCCTATTAAGGGTAGATTAAGGTACCCTTAAGGTCTAATGGCCCATAGTGGTGTGTAGAGCTTTCCTTCATCAGAACCTGCTCAGGCTTTGGCTGAAGGCTTGCGGGTTGCGCATGGGAAGGGGCGTGGGAAGCCAAGGAAGCAGTTGGTGTTGAAAGAAGCTCTACCTAAACCCCCAAAGTAGTAATTAGCCTTCTGGACTATATTTAGGGGTTTTGGGCCATTATTTTACTTACTTTGGGGGGGTTAGGTAAGGTCAACCCTCAACCCTAAACCCAAGCACATAACTTCAGAACACAACCACCGCGCCCCATTCACTGGATTTGCCCGCGATTCCTGGACGTGAAGTTGCACGTAGAGTTCAGCGCTGCAGTGCTGGATCATCTCCAAGGATTGGTCTATACCGTGCAGTGCCAGCGGCACCTTCTTCGGGATTACACGAGGTTGCTGCTAAGGAACTTAAAATGAGTTACCGCTATATGGGTATGACGTAAAAGACAGGGTTTCCTTATTCTAGTGATTTAAGTTAAGTTCCTTAACAGCAACCCAGTACAGTGTGGGGGCTTACATGACAGGCTCAAACACCTTATTGGAATTGATGGCCTCTGAGGCCAGCCGAAAATCGCAGGGAAACTGTACAGTTTCTAAGGCAAGTACTGTGAAGGTCTGTCCTGGGTCTCAAAAGCAATGTTTCGATCATTCTACCCCAAATCTCAAAACCCAAATCCTAACCCTAAGGGTCCAAGGACCCAAATAATAGGGTTTTAGGGTCCAAATACTATAATATTGATGGTATTTGGGCCCTAGAACCCTATTATTTGGGTCCTTGGACCCTTAGGGTAAGAGGTCTCCGAAGTCATCCGCCTTGCTCATGGCGGAGCGAAGAGCTTCAGCTAAGGCGCCATCTCCACAGCCTCTTCTGGCTGGAGCTTGAAGTTTGGGGCTTTGGGTTCAGAGTTGGGGTCTTGGGTTGGGGTGAAAGGTTTGGAATTTGGAGTGCAGGATTTGGGGTGGGAATGTAGGGTTTAGCCAGATCCTACGCCCGAAGTCCTAACCTTGAACCCTAAATTCCAAACTCCTAACCCCTAAGTGCTGAAATTTCCTAAAACCCTAAAACCCTAAACACGTGAGTCCCCAAACCCTAAAGCCATTAAGTAACCTGAAACGAAACCCAGGGCACCTAGGTCGACAACAAGACCCGGAGCTGACGCGATGGTAGACCAATGCTGCCGAACCGTCTGCGCCACCAGGGCCTCTGGTTTTGCTAAAACCCCAGGGGTCCAAGTACACAAATAACACCTACATTGGGCCCCAAAGGCTGTAAATATTACCTAAATTGGGCTATTTGGATAAGGAAAGGGCTTAAGGCTTAACACGATTTGAAGCTTAGGCTGTCTGTTCTTGTAAAGGGGCGGGTGGCGGGGGCGGGCGTCCCACACTGCGCACACACACACGCACACCAAGCAGAAGTCCTCTAATTGGGGTTGTCAAGCTTCTGCCCCCTTTGAAACCCAATGAAGCAGTCCCGTGAACCTTTAGCAGAGCATGATGAAAAACCATGCTTTAGGGTTTGGGGCTTAGCGGTTTGGAGTTTAAATTTTAACATCTAGGATTTAGGGTCTTCATGGCTTCTGACCTGAAACCAATCTGCCCTAAGCGCAACTTTGGCACGGGCGACCGGTAGCCCCACAATCTCATGTCCTGTGCAGAACCTGACTAATTACAAGGGGTGTGGCTCAGAACACTTTGCCCTTAAGTACTCCTGTTCAATACAGGTACAACATGTAGACTGTGGGGCTGTTATATGGCTCATAGGGGTTTTCTAGGGTAAAAACGACTTACCAAGTCCATCTGACCCTCCAAGTAGGAGTGCATGGAAATTACTAGACGGTCCTTGGAATACTTCGGCGCCCACTGCGAATACAGCTGGCGAGCCCCCGCGCTGGACATCGGAAACCGGCGCATCAAGTGGGCCATGGCGCGGTCACAGCAATAATGTAGGTAATCTCGGGGTTTTCGGGTGGTTTCCCAAAATTAGGGGTACCATTTTGGGAGTTCCTTAGAATAAGGCTTATAGTATTTTGGGGTCCATAACGGGGTCCGCCTGTTTTGGGTAACTACCAAATGTAGGGATAATGTAAGGTTGTATGGGGACATGCGTGGAGTATCTAGGGTTCGGGGGTTTTCAGAAGTTAGGTGTCACTTTTTGGGGGTCTCCGATTTGGTAAGGTGGGCTTTCAGGCACAAATTGGGTTAGCCCCTAATGATGATGGACACAAAGCCAGCCAGAAAATCAAACCCTGAAATGGTGACTGGGATTATGTACTGGCTCACGCGGATTGGAGTTTTATACGTTTAGAACAACACACGGCAAACTTCACTCTTCTCAACAATGATCACAGTGTTACAGCCATCTGCCCAAACCTAAGACCGCGGCAGCTAGCTCAAATTTAGGGTTTTGGGTATGCACGCTGACGAATGTTTGTACAAAATTTTCTGGTAAGGCTTAGCTTATGATCCTTCAGATAAATCAAAGACCATGGCTATGCCTGGAAATGAGGGTCTGCACTGTGCATACTTGATAGCAGATTGAAACATCCCTGTCTGACTTGTGCTCGCCTATATCGGGGTTCAGGGCGTAACCATGGGTGCAAGATCGATTTGCTTGTGGAGGCGCTGGCTTCCAATGAGCCAACACAAAGCTGCGCGTGATACATGCTGGAAGCATCCGTTTGTCAAGGGTTGCCTTACCACCCATGTTGGGTTCCTCCTGGATTAACATGTCAAGAAGCCTTAGTTATCCCCCAAATTAGCCAAATAAAGCGGGAGCCTATGTCATAAATATCCTGCTACTCAAAGACCCTGGACAAGGGAGAAGTAGCATAAGTCATCCGACTTCCGTATTTCAGCTATTTTGCTTACTACCGCCGCCTAAACAGCCTGCGTGAGGCAAAAGAGCAGCCTCAAAAGCAGATCAGTCAGAGGCAAACACCATATAAGCTATACCTGGGGCTTTCAAAACCTGCTTAAAAGAAGGTAATTCCGCAAGAACCGGGTTTCTAAGCATTAGTTGCACCTGAAGCCATACTATTCCGGTACCTGGACCCAGGGTTCTCTGGAGGCCCACTGGCTGGGCTGTTTGGGGCAGTCGGCTATGTTTCGTATCTGTGAAACACCTGCGAAGTCTTAGAATTATTTGCCTACTGAGAACACATCTGTAACACAGCAGAATCTGCTTTTTCTTTGTATGATGATTGCACTGACCTGCCTTCTAGCCATGGCAGGTGTTCAAATTACGCTGCATAATTACTCAAGCGTGTCTCGCACGTTAATCTTTGCAAAATGCCTGCGCTACACGGCAAAAGCCTGTATGTTTATATGGTCTAAACTCCTTAAAGGCGGGGTATATACGGGATGATATTCGGGAGTATTATAGGGGTATTAAAGGGGATACTAGGAGTTTAGACTACCTACACCCACCAAAACCTGCTTTAAAGCAGGTATTGCCTAAATGCCCGATTTTCGCTTAGAAAACACACTTGCTCTTTGGAGGGCAAAAATAAACCGGGCTTTTCCGGATTTCGTACGGGTTTATTACGGGTTTTGGATGGGCTGGAAATTGGAAACCTTGGTTTTGTTTCCAGAATCCAGGGTTTTTGTCCAGAACAAGTCCGATGATAGCATTTGAAATCTGTAGCCCCATTCTTTGGGTACTTGGACCCTCTACTGAAGCAACCTTGCGCACGACATTTGCCCGAAGTCATCCCTGACATAAGGTTTTCTGCAGGTGCTTCCTTCCCCTGAGCAACATAAGTATGTGAACCGTCATACTGCAACATTTAGGGTTTAAGGGTTTAGGGTAAAGAAAGGAGACAAAAACCAGCAAGCTACAAAGAAATCCGGATGAGCTGATTGTACCTTGGAGGTTACAAGTGCTACCAGGCACACCAGACTTCGACAAGCATCTCCCTTTGTTGGAAGCTCTGATTTGCCCGAGCTGCTTGTAGCTGAATCGGAGGCCCTCCTCCAGATCCTGCCAACAACGGTTTTTGACTAAAACCAGATACACAGCCAAAGCCCGATATGGAAGCTCTCAAGGGCCCTACGAAGACTGCTGTCCTTTAGACAATGTCTTTGAAGGCTTCCACATTAGTTTTTGAAGGTCATGGTATTGATGCCCCCCTAACCCCTAAACCCTGAAGGTTTTCTGGCCTCACTCATTGAGATGGCAAGGGGGAGTCCAAGGATTTTGTTGGAACAAGAGCGCCGGGCAATCATAAGCCAAGACTTTCCAGAGTGTCTGCGACATTGACCGTACAGAGCGTAGGGGTGTAGGGGATCATGCTCCTATGCCCTACAACCCTGAACCCTTAACATGTACCTTATCTCTCCATCCTAAACCGCCCTAAACCCTAAACCCTAAACCCTAAACCCCTCTACTTGCACTACCGGCTTAGCAAGCTCCCAGCAGACCCGCCGATTGCTAGGATCGCCTGTCGCCTAGGAACAAAAAGAGCTCCCAATCTGCCCTACTGTGAGGCTTAGGAGGACTTAGTAAGTAGGTAGGCATACTTCACCGGGGTTGTAGGGGACATATTACGCGTAACTACAGAAAATAGGCGAGCAGGCTGAACCATGGAAATAAAGCAATTTGGGTTACTAGCGGGTTGCCCAGAATTAGGGGTACCTTCTCGGGGGTCCCTATAATAAAGACTATAGTATATTGGGGTCCATATTGGGGTACCCCAACTAATGTTGGGAAACTACCACTTTTGCGTTGCTTCTGGGGCAGGGGGGTACTGATGTTCGAACTTTCAGACTTGTGTTGTAGGAAGTGCCCTGAGCATCCCAAAGCCCTAAACCCTAAACCCCAAACCCTAAACCCTAAATCCTAAACCTTAAGCTTTAAACCCTAAGCCCTAAGCTCTAAACTCTAAACCCTAAATCCGTAAATCCCTGAATGGCGTCCTCGATGATCCACTTCGCCATGGTGACGGAGGTTCACGCCACTTTGAGCCGTTTGGGGGGCTGCGGAAACTGCACCCTGCCTGGACCCTTTTACCCAAAACTTTCTTTCTACATATACAATTAGATATCATAAAAAGGGGAACGGTATTGTGGTCTAGGTAAGAGTCCGAGCACCTGAAACATGTATATTATTCTGTTTGCTATTGGGTTCCTACAACAAGATACTTTGGGCGCAACTCAACCACTATTTAGGTACGTGGACCCTGTAGGGCAGGGTTTGCGGTCGGCCCAGGCTTTGGTTTTGGAGGGGGGGGTTGAGAAGATATCTGCCTGGCTCAAGGCTTTGGGGGTTTTGAAGTTGGAGGCTTCACGCAGTTTAAGCCGTGCTGCCTCTTGGCAGTTTTACCTTGTTTACACAGGCTCGGCAAGGAGTATCTGTGGTGTGTCCCTAGTTCCTCAGTAAGGCTTAAGATCTTCAAGGATTTTGAACCCAGCAAATCCCTGACTGTCCTTGGACTTAGCTAATTCCATCGCTGTAACCCCAAAAACGTCAATAACTCTAATAACCCTACTAGCTAACCGCAATAACCCTAATAGTCCCACTGAGCCTCATAACCCCGGTAACCAGGCCTTAGTAACCCTAATGAATAAGCCAACCCTTTGGCTTCTGCTCCCGAGGGTACAAGTGACCAAATATGCTGGCTTTAGGTACCAAAAGCCACCGGGGCTAGGGCCTGAAGCTATGTGAAATGGACTTGAAAACCAGGCATTGGCATTGATGGGTCACATGGGGTTTGTGCATGAACTGTAATTACTAGTCCTGCCTTGTAGGCGCAGGGACTCAAGAAGCACGTTAGAGGCAACGCTTTGGCGTGTACAAGAAACCATACCTGGTTACCACGACTCACTTTGGAACTCTACACGTGGCCTAGTTGCTCTGCCCCATGGAAACTACTAGGCAGGGTTTAGGGCTTAGGGTAGGGAATGGAATTCTTGAAAAAGAAATGGCTAGTACTATGGTGAGCCAAATGGAAAAGCAAAAGGAGATTAAAATTGCAAAGTGGGCAAGATGTGAGGGAAACTATTGTATTACTGGGGTTTATAGAGGCCCCAAACCCTGACCCATGACCCTGGAACCCCATCCTAAACCCCTGAACCCTAAACCCCTAAACTCTAAACCCTGAGCCCATGAGGATCCCTTTCTTCACTCCTTTAAAACAAGAAGTAAGCAAGGCCTGGGCTCTGTTCAAGCTCAGAAGGCTCTCAAAAACTGAGCCAGGGTGACGATGCAGACTCTTCTTGTATATTACGTATATACCCCATTCTACTACAGCTGCTTCCATTTTTCCATGCTTATACCAACAAAAACCCTAGATACGGTTGTACTACTGGTAATATTATTGGTTCTCTTATGGTATGCTTTACTACCCCCCGTAAGGCGGCAAACCCATCGCCCGCTGAGCCTCCTCTTCTTGTTTTCGGACCTTCTCCTGTCGCAAATCTGGTGAACCTATGCTGCTTGGCGTCCCTGATCATTGGGATGCGCTTATTTGGGGGCTGTTTTTTTTTGGCAGTCTAGAGCCATGCTGCGTCACGAACAAATCCACACTGGACGGCTGACCATAACCTGCAACTGGGGCAAGGCAAACATGGAACCTGATGCCGAGTCCCTTGGTGTCCCCTTATAGACCAGTGTCCCTACAACCTGAAACCCAAAACCAACGGCCACATTAGCTATAGTCTAAACTCCTAGTATACCCCTTAATAACCCCTATAGCAATCCCCTATATAATCCCCTATATAACCCCCCTTTAAGGAGTTTGGACTATGGCTCACATGGGAAGAGGGCAAATTTCCCAGATCCGTGGCCATGGTCAGGCAGTCAAAGTCTAAACTCCTTAAAGGGGGTTATATTGGGGTTATATATTGGGATAATGGAAAATAAAATGGAAACTATCATAATAGAATAGGGTGTATATTAGGGGTATATTAGGTTTTACACATAAGGCTATAATTTCCTCAAGCTTGAGGCTTGTGACCAGAGTCCAACTTTTACAGGCTATTGGGTTTTGAACGCAAAGCTCAAAGCCCTCCACCATGTGGTCTTCGGAGGTTGCTAGTTAAAGAACTTCTTCTGCTGGTGTTGCCATGGTCCTCACAAACATACACCAAATGCCCAACTGCGCAGCTCGAATCCTCACGCCCCCTCTTTGCCGAAAGGTGGTTCAAAGAACTTATCGGTTCTTACTAGGGACTCAGGGAGTACAATCCCTATATGATCCCTATATAGCATCTTTCCTTATGCGGTGCTAAAAGTCAGTAAGAGAAGCCCTGCAAAAATCTCGACACTGTCCGAAACAGTGAACTCAGAGCCAAAGCGATGCTTGCTAAAGCCACAGGAACCATAACTCAGTGAAGGCCACATAGCGCCAACGCATGTAACCTTAAACAAGAGAGGGGGAAACCAGGTTAGGGACTAAAACTTAAGCATATCTTCGGTCAAGGAGTAGCTCTCTCACACAGGTGGGCCATGCTAAGATGGCTTCATCATAGACGGATGACGCCATGGGCCATCCTACACGTGCCTGCAAGGCATCTCTGGGGACACGAGGTCTCCCAGCAACATCAGGCAGCGAGCGGCAGCGCCGCACAACATGAAATGGAAAATAGCACGGACAGTGACATCATAGAGGCTTATCCGGAGCAGGCACGATGTTGAGCAGGGCGTGCTCTGGTGGACAGAAGCCACGCACGCTATCATCGGAGTCAAGCCCTGCAGACGCCGGAGAATGTATCATCTACGTCACCTCGCCGTCTACAGATCGATGACCTGTGCCAACAGAACCCAGACAACCCCGTCGAGGAAATCATCCTGCAACATCAGGTAGGGAACCCCGCACACCGTAAGGAGCCAGTATTCAATATTCATATGCTTTGGGATCTCTCTAGCAGTAATAGTACTTTCAGGGCTTGGTGAGTATACCTACTTGTATACGTTGATGTCTTAAGAAGGGAAATATATCCAAGCCTTGGACCTTAAACACTCATCCCTAAATTCTAAACACGGTCCTGGGCTTAGGGTTTAAGGGGTTTCTCATTTGGATATTGTGAAAAGTTTGATTCTATATGCCTTTCAGCCGATGAAAGTTTAGATTAAAGAAGTTATTTCCAACAATGACCTAGCGAAACCGCAAAGGCGGCATCCTGTAAACCCCCAACCCCCCGAAACTTGAAACCCTAAACCCTACATCCTGAGCCCTAGATCCTAAACCCTAAACCCTAAACCTTAAACCCCAAACCCCAAACCCTAAACCCCAAACCCTAAACCTTAAGCCCTAAGTCCTAAACCCTAAACCCCAAACCCCAAATCCTA
>CAJNIZ010044486.1:3800-16753 GCA_905231905.1 Symbiodinium pilosum
GGGTTGAGGGATTTAGGGTTTCGGGTTTAGGGCCCAAAGGCCATACCATAAAAGGCTTTTGGGCTATTTTGAGCCTTAGGGTTACCTTGCCCACAAGAAAACTGCTACAACTCGTTTAAGGTTCAGTGTTTAGGTTTAGGTCTTAGGGTGTAGGATTTCGAGCTTACCTTCCCTCAAAACCAAGATGGGGGCTGAAATGATTCGCTGTAACAAAGAAAATGGTAGCCTTTGTAGGGCCGTTTGTGAGCTTCCAAGCTAATTAGAGGGAGTGTACCTGGCCCCCCAAACCCTAAACCCTAAACCATGTAGGGAAGTTCAGGGGCTTTGTCTTGAGTGTAGACCTGTGACTGCAAGTACCTACAGTTTAGTAGCAGTACATGCATGCTCTAAACCCTAAGCCCTTAATTGGTTTTACAGGAAATCCTAGGCTCAAAGCGCTTCACGCGGTTTAGGGTCTCGGGTTTAGGACTTAAGCGTTACAATGGAAACACCACACAAAAATGAACGACACTAGAAGACTAGTCCTCAAGTGTGGGAAGGAACATTGTAAGACCCAGATACAAAAGTTTGGAGTCAGCCTAAACCCTCAACCATTAACCAGTAAGCCCTAGACCCTAAAACCTAAATCCTAAACCCATACAAAAGTTTGGGGTCGGCCTAGACCTTCTGAACCCTAAAACCGAATCTTGACAGGGTTTAGGGTTCAATTACCTATAACCCCAACTACCTACAGTTTAGTAGTAACCACCCCTCTAATTCGTGGGTACAACCCATAACGATGTAGGTATTTGCGGTTACAGGTAAGGTCTAGGGAGGCAAGACGCAACTTTCAACATTCCGGGTTATCCCATGCCCCGTAAACTCTGCACTGAATGCACTCATCCGGCTGACGGCAAATGAAGAGTCCCTACAGTCACAGAACAAGACTTCCGAAACTAAGAGCCACAATGTAGCCCCCCTTAGGTAGATAGAATATGGCTGTGTATATTATAAAAAGATGCCCATATTCCCCATATTCGATCTACTTAAGGGGGACTAGAAGTCTCTCAAAGACCGACGAACTTGGTCCCTAACCTTGCGCGGTCGTTTTCTCGGCTATTACCAAATATGTGGGGTCCCATTCTTCGGATACCTATACTGAGGATTATAGGCATATGCAGTATTTGGGGCTATATAACGGGTTTCCCCACCGATTTATGGCAACCCCCTAGCCCTCAAGCCTAAACCCCATATAGTTTAAGGTTTAGGGGTTTAGGGTATATGACACCATATTATACTAGGGTATATATATATATATATATAGCGGTTATATAGGAATAATAGAAAAGAAAATGGAAACTACTATTTAGGGCTTAGGGGTTTAGGGGTTCAGGGCTTTGACCCTCTAATCCCACACCCAATGAGCTAAGCGGCTCAATTCAGCGCGCATCATCTCTGCAAGCAGTTGCAATGCCGTCTGCCATTGCTCCCCATACCTGTTCGTTGGCAAGCAGATGTGATACCCTGAAAGGTTCGAGCATGTGAAATCGCATGAATAGTAATACATACTTTGAGCCTTAAAGTCTAGAACTAATACCATACCTACTTTGGGTTATTTGGATCTCTAGGTATAAGGGCTAAACCACGCTCTTAACAGACAGCTTCCTGCAAAAATTCACAACTTGCGCGGTTGTAGCAGAGTTTGTACAGCAAGCTTGGATTGCGCAGATCCGGTTTTAGCTCTGAGGTTCCACGTACTGAAGATTTGTCTGTTGAGGGTTTAGGAGCTGTGCCCCGTGCTTATATGCTGGCACTGAGTCTTCAGGCGCTACGGCCTTGGCAGAATAACCGCAGACAGTTCGCCACATGCGCGGAACAACTTGAGCTTTGTTGAAGACGCAAGCTCAAGTTTGAGGTTGCGCGATCTGTTCATGAAGCACTGCAAGATTCGCTGTGTAACATACGATGTCTTCAAGAACCCGTGGTGATGACCCTGTAATACTATAATTCCTCAAGGTATAAGGCACCTAGGGTCATGCAGGATTAGTAGTCGCCGTATGCAAGCATGGTAAGATTCTTCCGGATGCGTTGTACAGGAAGTGCTTTGGTATGTCCAAACTGTGACCTGCATCGATATAACCCGATGAGGATTTAGCTTCAGGGTTTAAGGCTTTGTGCCCAATTCTGACCATATCATGGGCTAAGGGGGCCTCTGGTTGGATGGTAAGTACAGGTATATTCGGATTATACGTACACGTAATCCCAAATCCTATATCCTACACCCTGAACCCCAAATTCTGAACCCTGAAGCCTAAACCCTAAGCTCTAAAAGGTCGAGCCTAGACCCCAAATTGAACACCCCTCAGCCCTAAATTGTTGGGCTATACTTGCCCTGAACCTCCAACTTAACCAAGTGCGGGCCCTTGGAAGCGCGCTTGACACTTAAAACCTTGAAAACTAGGATGTTGGTTACCCATGATTACTGGGAGTTTGAACTATGGCTCATTGGAGTTAGGGATTATATAGGAATAATGGAAAAGAAAATGGAAACTACTATTTAGGGTTTAGGGTTTAATGTAGACTAGACCCCTGATTAATAACCCCCCCTCCTTTTAAGGGCCTGAATTTAATATGTGGATCCCTACTAGAATCCCTATTAATGGGAAGGGGTATATTAATCCTGGGTCTGGGTTTAGGACCCACGGTTTGGTGTTTAGGTTAAGACGTAGGATTCAGTGTGTGGGGAGTAAAATGTTTACGCTAAAGCCCCTAAAATTCTGTGCTTACTTAAGCCCGAAATTCCGTCAACTTTAAGCCACCGAATGATTCTTCCCCCAACCTCCCTGCGTAGGGAAACCCACTGCACACACTTGACAACGTCTGAGTCCTTCCAAAGAAGGCGCCGTGCCTGCTGGCGGCCTTTGACCCAAGAATCTAAACCCGAAACCGTATACTCTAAGCCCTAAACCCGACGCCCTAAACCTCCAAAACCCTGTAAGCTCCAAACCCTAAGCTCCAAACCTTTCTCCCTAAGCGCTAAACCGTAAGCCCTAAACCCAGAGCCCTAAACCCTAAACCCTAAACCCAAAGCCCTAAGCCCTAAACCCTAAACCCTGAAGCCTAAACCTTACATAACCCATTATAGTAGTTTCCATTTTCTTCTCCATTATCCCCAATATAACCCCAGCCCTGAACCTAAACCCTGAACCCTAAACCCTGTATAATCCCCGTAGCTCATATCCCTAGACCTCAAGCCTTCAAACCCGGCGCCTGCAGGCGCTCACGGCGGAGCTGAACGCGATCACATTGCTTTCCACGGCCGCGCCTCTCCTGGATGTGTGTTCGGTTTTAGGGTTTTAGGGTTTTAGGGTTTTAGGGTTTAGGGTTTAGGGTTTAGGGTTTAGGGCTTGGGATTTAGGGTTTAGAGCGTAGGGTTTAGGGCTTAGGGTTTAGAACTTAGGGTATAGGGGGGGGATCTAGGGTTTAGGGCTTAGGGTTTGGGATTTAGGGTTGCGGGTTTATAAGGAGGATGTGTGTGTTCGGTCTATCACCATTACTTCGGGTTTGGGGGGTTCACTTTAAGCCTAAAAGCCTGACATTTTGAGATTACAGGAAATTTGAGAACCCAAAGCAACGGCAAGTTTATGTGGGTTTTGGGTTTACGGATTTAGGGTTTAGGGTTTAGGGATTGGGACTTAAGGGTTTAGTGATTGGGATTTAAGGGTTTAGGGTTCAGGGTTTTCTTTTTTACCGGACCTTTTCAGGGTGCAGGGTTTAGGATTCAGGGTTTCCGGCAGCTTAGGGTTTAGGATTCAGGGCTTAGGTTCCCAATGTAAGGGTACCCTTATCCTTCTTGGCATAACTTGCAGGTGTGCGTGTGTATATATATATATATCCCTAAACCCTTAACCCTAAACCCTAAACCCTAAGCCATATATGTAGGTATATATACATACATATATTGATATTTATCTATATACAGATATGTCAATATCAACCGCTGCATTCCCACAGAGCTCAATTCATTGGGGGGTCATACTGTTGATGGATGAAATCTTGCACCACCTAGGGGCACTAAACTACTGTAATTCCTAGGATTTTAGGGACTTAAGGTGATGCAAGATTTACTCCATCAACAGTACAGCTTAAATGAAGGTTCTTAAACTCTTGGAACCACCCCCAAGCTTTCTGAATGCTCAATGGGTTTCGTTAACCCCCGAAACCAAATTTCAGACCCTAGAACTATCATGTAACTAGAATAGCAAAGGATCCCATTTTGCGTGCTGGGGTCACCAAAGCCTTCTTAATATAGGCCCTGCCCATGAACCCAAACGTTCCTGAAGCCTACCTACACCCCAAAAGTATGCAAAATACTAGCGCTAAACCCAGATAAAAACAGCCATAAAGGCAAGTATTTCACATATTATTGAAGTTTAGGTAGACCCTAAACCCTAAACTCCACACCTATCCCTCGGCGTAAGCGTCATCTCCGAGAAGAGCTCCAGCCCACGGGCCCAGCAGCGACTTCTTGCGCAGGCGCTGATGCCGGCGCTGAAGGCCACAACGTCGGGAGTGAGCTGGGCCTGGGCCATCTCCTGAGGGTCCAGTCAAGGATTAAGGGTTTAGGGTTAAGGGTTTCGGGTTCAGGGTTTAGGGTTAAGGGTTAACGGTTAAGGGTTAGGGTTTGTACTGAGTTGGGTAATGTAAGAACCTGATAGCTGAACAGGGCTTTCAAGTATGCTATACTACACGCATATGACAAGGTCAACGTTGGCATGATTATTGTTCAGGTTTTTACGGCGAGTAGAATACGGATGCCAGCGTTATCTTTATCTTCAACAATTAAGTTCTAAACCCCAAACACCATCCGGATAAGAGACTGTAGGATATTGCCTGGTCAGTTTTTCCCTACCTGGGGGGTTTCCAAAATTAGGGGTACCATTATACCATTCTGAAAGGTTCCAAGAACGAAGACTGTAGTATTTGAATGTCTATATATGGGTCCCTTTTTGGGGGGTGGAAACTACTACCTACATCTTGGGTATGGCTTAAGGTTGTGGTCTTCGGGCTTAAGGTTTCCGGGTCTCAAGGTCTTTGGGTCAAGAATTTGATAAAACCTTGAACAATAAGCATTAAGGGATGGGGTCGCTGTTTTCAGGTTTAGGTTTTATTGGCAATGTGTGCGCGAAGGTTGCTGATTTTGTGTCAGCGTGTCAGGGTTCAGGATTTGGGGTTTAGGGTTTTGGGCTTCTTGGAGCTCATTTACGGTTTAAGGTGACTTTGGCACAAGGGCTCTGAAAAATATTCTAGCTATTGCTGTGCGGTGGCCTTGGTGCCTTAACATTGAAATACGTAGGTCATGTACAGCCTTCAGTAATACCCTCTGCTCGAACCATTTTGAGGAGCCGGTCCCTAAACCCTATACAACCCGAGATATACGTGGAGCTTCAGTTTGGCATTGCAACCAATGTCATGAGTTTCCTTCCCCGCCTCTACTACACTCCCCTAAGGCTCGGGGTTTGAGGCTTAGGGCCCCCTTTTTTTTTGGGAAACTCGACTATTTCTGCTGTTCCTTGGATTTGGACTCGGACTGTGCAGGTGATCGGGGCTTCTGGGCGCAGCGGAAGTAGGATTCAGGAAGGTGTGTGAATCAGGGGTTTAGGGTTTGTGTCAAACCCTAAACTGGGTTTCTATGCATGGCGCCTGGAAAGCTGGACTTTGCTACCTACGAGACCCCCAAAAACCCCCCAACATTAAAATCGGAACTGAGGGCGCTTCTCCCCCTACTTCAACCCACAACAAGCCTAAGCCCTACCGGACCTATACCGAAAACCCTAAACCCTAAACCCTATACTATCCCAAGGTCCTTGCACATGCAATGCTTCGATCCCTGAACCCCAAACCCAGGCAAATCCAAAAGGCTGACGCTCCTCTCTAGGAGTTAGACATGTACCCCCCCCAACTGTACCCCCCTGAAGCCTCGGACTTGGACAGCCAGCGTTGCTGGATAACCTGAAATTGAGTGCACCCCTGGCAGCGGCGTAGAGAACATGTGTCTGACAGCAAGCAATCAATTTTATGTTCTTACCGCCTTACCGCCAATTAGGGGTTCCATCTCTTCCTCGCATTTTTTGCGCTATAAAGCCGCGCGGCGGCTTCGCGAGTCGCTCCGATTTGCGGATCCTGCGCATGCAAAAACCAAGACAGCAAGCATCAGCATATTCATGGATCTGCTAAAGCCCTCAACTCGCGAACACAACATGGTCTGAGACAGAAAAGTTGCCGAGCGGCACAGATTGTGATACCCTGACAAAGGTGCTCTCCCAGATCTCCGCCATGCCTCTTGGAGCACATTTAGAACGAGTTTGCGCTATGGGCCACACTGACAGTGAACGCCTTCCATGTGGGCCGCAGAAAACTCCATTCACGTGCTATGACAAAAAAGGCTGGATGAACAACACCGGCTTACAGAAGGAACACCTGCAACATCGTCAGCCTATCATTCTCAGCAACAGGCCATAACCTGCAGGTGCAACGTTCTGGGAACTTGACAAATACCCAGCTGCCTTCCTGCGTGACAACTTCTCGCACGCCGTCCATGTTCTTAGCGGGGTCAAACGAGGAAGCATTTGGGAGCTGTTCAGGCGCTCTGGTAAAACGGGCAATGTACCATTATACAGTAGGGCATCACGTGCAACCTAATGGCAGTGCGGCGATCTGCGCGGAAGGCAGGGCGAGGTGGGGTGTACGGAGCTTGGGCAGCTTCAAGGAACGCAGCACGCGACCGTAAGCCAGCCTGCTTGCAGCTGGAGGCACACATGGCCAAGCAAGCGCACACCCGATGCAGGTAAGCCTCCTCTTCTGACTGGGACTGGCGATCTCACTATGTGACCTTTGTCTTGTACACAGTCAAAGTAGGACCGTGCAAGACAATGGCTCGTCCAGAACGGCATGCCCGTTGTGACAGGCGCATGGCACGCGATGAAGCGGTTGTCCCACTAAGCCCGATACGAGGACTTCTCTACTGCCTTGGAAGAGCTTTGAAACCCGGCAGTCAGGCATCCTTCTCAATCCAACTAAAGCCTCTGTGGGATCATGAAAGTCATGTAACTGAGATGTAGACCAATTATTCTGGCAAGCCTTGACGAACCCTAAGGCAGTAGCATGACCTGGATGAGCTCACCAGCACTTGCTGCTCAGGCGAAAACTCCGACTATCCTCTTGCCCTGCGCTCCTGCCTCGAGTGTCTGATGCACTCGCAGTGGACTTGCTTCCGTGACTCTGCTCTGCATGAATTTTAAATCTCAGCTCTCTAAAATAGATGTACAAATACCCGGGCATTGTGCAACAACAAACACTCTGATCAAATAAGCCGAGTGTTCCTTTTCTGGTGTTCAATTGAAGGCTTAGTGAAGTTTGCTGGGTTAAGCCTTCCAGCCCGGAATCTGTCCAGTCTGCAGAACTGCACAAGGTTCGCAGGAAATACATCGATACTACAGGTCAGGCAGCTTCTTGCAAAGATCTCTCCGTGCTCTACACCCTACGCGAATCGCAGGAAATACAGCGATGCTAGAACTGCCTCGAAATATGTTAGGACATGTAGTTTGTAGCATGTCCCCGGTCCCCACCTCCAATCCCCACACAGTAATCTGCGCAACGGCCCTGCTTGCACTACGTTTTTCTCACAGCCGACCGCTGCAGGCAGATGCGTTGCCTCAAGCCTCCGGCCTTACCAGGGAGGAACTGTATCCTTTTAATAGATGGGCAGAGCCCCATACTGAGAAATCGCACAGCTTCATTCCAGGATAGCCCTGGCGCGCGCTGACCCACACGGCGGTCTGCTGGCAAAGCCATTGCCAGCTGCCCTTGATGCTGTCCACCGGGAACGCTGCAAGTACGCCTGAAGGGAGAACACAAGCTACACCTACAAGCATTCCATATTCAGTGCATCAGAGCTTCCACAGACTGTATAGAATGATTCTTTTGGAAGACAGACCCTATTCTTCTGGCCCATAAAGCTTGCGCCACCAGAAAGATGCAGCTACACACCTACAGCAAGGGGCAAGGATTTTATGCCTCAAATTTGAAATGCTCAGGCTCGGTAGCTATTTCACAGTTTTGCTGGCATTTATTGAATGGCACTGTCAGGAGGAGTCAACACATATTGCGGGAGAGTTTCCGACTACTCTACGACGCGTGGTTGCAAAGAATGCTTGTTCGGACCAAAAAACTGCGCCGTGATGCAACGGGCGAAGCCACGGGCATACAAAGCCCGATGCACCCAAGCTTGCATTTTGACACACCATGATCCACCACAGTTTCAAAACGCTTGCACTACAGCAGGTGTCCCCAGGCGTGCGATCTTCCACCTCAAAACAAAGCAAGTATCTTCTAGAACAAGTCAAGGCCCTGTGTGATCTCATCTGAAAACAATATGGTAGGATCCTTGCGGCTACAACCCCCAGACAAACCCGTAGCACACAAAGAAGGCGTGCATTGGCAGGTTTGTAAAAAGCACTCGGTTTCTATGCTATCTCTACAGTCAATGTTAACTTCTTGATACTCAAGGTGTTCAACACCAGCACTTGGGTGTACGTGTCGTGAAACGCATGGCGGCTGACACAGTACGCCTCTCTGAAGGTGTGCTCCCCTTCCGGCGTGGCAAGGATGTAGTCGCCCGCCCTTACGATACATGCTTGGCAATACAACAGCTTACACCTAGTCCGTCATCGCAGAACGAGGGGCTCCACTTTCTGCGCAGATCCCCAGCTGGCGAGAAACTGGCCTTCTGGTACATCGCCGTCTTCAGCGAAAATTTAGAACCCTACTGTATTAGGACTTATTAAGCTCCATATAGTCCCTATTAGCTCCTCAAACGCGGGGGGGGAGGTACATTTGGGGGGGCTGCAGTGTAACTCCTAGGCTATAGACCCTGAATCCGAAACCGAAAGCCTCCACCCCGAAGACATAAGCCCTAAGAACCTTAAGCCCTAAACCCTAAGCAATATCATCCAGGAAGCCGGCTTCATATCTGGATGAAGTATTTAAGGTCTAGAGATTATGGAATGAAGCTCGTCTAAGTAGACTCAAACATATTCTACAACCATTGGGAAGCTCATTCTCGCTGTCACTTGCCCAGCTTATATGGGTTCCGTTGTAGTTTGAAGTTGTTGAAGCTATTGTCCTTTAGGGAAACTTTAGGGGGTATGTCTGTATCCCAAATATGAGGGGCCGTACGATAGCAGGGACCCCACAGAGAATTGTATACATATACATATATATATATATACATCTACACTTCTGAAAACCTACTACATTGGATTTGCATGTTGGACGAGGGTAGTACGTAGCAAAGCCCAGCGTCGTCGAACAGCTGCAGAGACACCTTCGTGGATTTATGGGGTTTAGGGTTTACGGCAATTTTTGTCGTTACATGCGTTGTATGCCGCCTGATTTGCGTGGTTGAGAATACAACAACGGGCGCATGACACCAATACTAGTCAGGTCACACGCATGTTTTCTGCTGCTGGTTAAGCTGCAAAGCTCGTCTAAGCAAAAAAATGCACGGTAGCTATTCTTGCACTCCAAATTGTTGAGCACGTAAATCCTGAAACCTCAGCCTCTAAGAAGCCCCAAAGCATGACACTTAACACCCCGCGGCCAAGGCTCGAAACAAGAATTTGACTTCTGGACATGAAGGAACAAGTTAGCTTGAGCAGGGCATGGTTTGTTGTGTAAACCCTTTTTTTTGTTACCTGCCCCGCAGGTCTGTGAAATGTCATGTTTGCAACCCAGAATTCCTAACCCGGAAAAAATCGAAACCCAATTCCCTTCTGCTTGAGACGAGGCCACTTCCCACTGCCATGCTTTGGCAGATCGACTCATTGCCTCAATTCCCGCAAGTCCTATCATTTTTGTGCGCACCCACATGAGCTATAGTCTTAACTCCTAGCATCCCCAATAATAACCCCCAATAGAAAATCCCCCATATATTCCCTTATGTAACCCCCCTTTATGGAGTATAGACGACTATAGCTCATCTCGAGCCTTAGCTACTGAAACCTCAAATGGACTACTGCTGTTGAAGGAGGAACCTTGCACCAGCTAAGGCTCCCCAATGTTGTAATCTGTTTCAGACAGGTCTTAGAGGGGGATCCCAAGATGCCTTGTTTGGGGGTTTATAGGGGCTATATAGGGATAATGGAAAAGAAAATGGAAACTACTATTTAGGGTTTAGGGTTTCCCAAAATTAGGGGTGCTTTTTTAGGGGTCCCAATAATAAGGATTATAATATTTTGGACTCTATATTGGGTCCCCCTATTTTGGGAAACTACCATCTAGGGTTTAGGATTTAGGGATAGGGTGCAGGGAATAATTTTGTCAGGCAAGAAAATTGTGTGGGCCTAAGCGATGACCAACATCAGGCACCCTACACCATGGAGATACAAGGAAACCAGGACCCATAATATTGGGAACTATCTAGGCTTCCACAGAATCCCTGCGGGTCCAAGTATCCAAAAAATGGGTACTTGGGATTAGGGTAAAAGTAATTATGGTACAGGATTTGGGTAAGTGTATGATGATTCAGTCCTTGGACCTTTAGGGAATAAACCCTGAACCCTAAACCCCTAAAACAAAGCCAGTGGCATTGTTGAAGGCACGCTCAGGTGGCACATGCTTTGCTGCGAGAGCGGCGGCGATATCGCCGATGGCAACTTGCCAGTCGCAGGCATCTCGTCTGCAGTTCCTCTAGGGTTGCTTTTCAGGCTCTTAAATTAAGTTGCTGTTGATGGAGGAAATCTTGCGTCACCTTAAGTCCCTAAAGTCTTGGAAATTACATTTTTAGGGCCCCTAGATGGTGCAAGATTTCATCCATCAACAGTATTACAATAAGAAACCCTTTTATAATATATATATATAAATATCTATCCACCCACACTTTGGTAACTTAACTGCAGCCCCTTAACAGCAACCCAGTCTGATTAGGGTATAGGGGTTCAGGGTTTAGGGTTCAGGGTTTGGGGCTTAGGGTTTAGGGTTTAGGGGTTCAGGGTTTAGGGTTTAGGGCTCGGGGTTTAGGGTTTAGGGCCTAGGGCTTTGGTATAACGCTACGTGCACGCAGTACGCGACTTATACGCAAATTTCTAGAAAGCTCATGTAGGCTCATGATACTGGCAAGTATTCAACAATCTACACCAGCTTCTAGAGGGGCTTGGGCGGCATGGTAAGGGCCATTGTACAACCTGAGTACATACACTGACTAGCTGGTTCTTCGTGGGGTTTACGGAAAAAGGTTTACCTGAGCCCCAAAATTGTGTAAAGTAGTTGCCTTTTGGCCGATTTTTGGGTGGTATGGGGTACTAGTTTACCTACTTTTGGGTCCAGGTAGAGGATGCAAACTGATGCGTTAAAGGACTTTATCTATAGATCGTACTCTTTATCCTGAAATGATGCATTACCCAAAGACCCTGAACCAAAGTAATTTCCAGAAATTGGGCTTCGTCCCTCCATGGACCCTGAAAAACAACCCCAATCCCCAAACCCTGAACCCTACCTGGAGGTCCGTTGTACTTATAACCTACTTAGTAACTGTAGATGTAACCTAATGATAAGTCTCATAACTACAGGTACCCTAGATATAATGGGGTTATAACTACAGTTACTAAGTAGGTTATAAGTACAACGGACCTCCAAGTAGCCAACGTGTGGCTCTGATTGGGCGCAACAAGCGCCAGGTGAAGCAACCGAACAGCACCCCACGCATCAAACCACCCTAAACCCTAAACCGTAAACCGTAAATTAGGTTGCTGAATCCTAGAATCCGCGAAGGATCCAGGCAAGGGTTTAGAGCACGAACCCGGGACCTCAAGGATTGACAAAAGCTCTTTACACTAAAGACCTTGAGGTTTTAGAGACTATATGGTATATAACATATATATATATATGTATATATAGATGGCACCTGGTTGTGCGCTCGCCATATGGCGCCGCGCACAGCATGGCGTCCGCTGCGCAAGTAGGCGCAGTCAAACAGAGAGGAATAGGTGGTAGAAGAGTATCTTTGGGGATTACACTGGGACCACATAGAGATACATACCTAAACCCTAAACCCTAAACTCTGGAAGCATGATTCCGACTAAGGGTTAACAGTTCAGGGAGTTCATAGATCTAATGCGATCAGGCGGTTAAGGGCTTAGGTATTCCGGCGAATTCTGCAGACGGCTGCAGAGAAATGCGGGATGTTCAAAACAGGTTGCCTGCAGGACCCTGTGGATATGAGGGAATGACGAGGGCAGCTTGGCGGCTCCCCTTTACAGAGTTTTGGGTTTAGGGTTTAGGGTTTAGGCTTTAGGGAGCTAATTCTGCGAAACTTCCAGATCATGTAGCTGGCTAATCCGTCAAGAAGTATGCGGGTTTCCCGAGATGAGGGGCACGTCTTGGGGGGGGGGGGTCCGATAATGAAGAAGGGTTTAGGGTTTAGGGGATTATAACATGTGGCATTTGGGGGATGGAAATTCAGATCCCCTTATTTTATGGAAGCTTCCAAATATGTAACGACGCATTCTACACTCTCCTTGTCTCCCCAACAAAGAACATCCCCCAATAAACATCAAGCACCACTACACACGGTTTAGGGTTTAGGGGTTTAGGGCTTAGGGTTTAGGGTTTGGGCTTATGGACTGGTGAATGTTCATTATTAGTGCCTGGGGAAATTACTGATAGCAGCTGGGGATTACTTTCCCCAAAGCTTGAACTTTAACCGAACCTCTCAGCCCCCACAATCGCAAACTCCCAACCCCACACCTCTTACTCGAACCTTAAACCTAGCTAAGTTTCATTCATTCCAGATCCTGAAACGAAGCCTTTTTGGATCCTGGAACCATCATCGATAGCAACCACCATTGGGGGTGGGGTTGGGCGAGGTCGTCACAATTTGAAGAGCAAACTCTCTTAAACCCTACGCCCTAAATCCT
>CAJNIZ010044486.1:24841-49837 GCA_905231905.1 Symbiodinium pilosum
CACGCATCTGCACACGGTTTCAGGGCTTGGGGCTTTTTCAGGAACCTAGCAATTCAACCCTAAACCCTAATCCCTAAACCCTAAACCCTAAACCCTAATCCCTAAACCCTAAACCCTAAACCGTGGGAGTAACTGGGAGGACCCGGTGTGGGAAGCGAACAGGCCTTGCCAATATCCCCATCGTCCGCAGGCGCTGATGCTGGCCTGATAAATGGTTTAGGGCTTTAGGGTTTTAGGGTTTTAGGGTTTAGGGTTTAGGGTTTAGGGTTTAGGGTTTAGGTGTGTGTGGGATTTTCTCACAACTATCCCAACACAAACCTCTAAACTCTCTGCAAAGGGGAAATGCCTTATTTCCTGACCTCCTTAGGAAGACTAGAAACCACTCACTTGAGAAAGCCTCAGGTGTAGTCCTCTATAGGGGTGTAGTTGCCGGCTCAGTGTGTTTACCTACACCCTAAAAGTATGTAAAATAGTAGCCCGAACCCATAATAACAGCCCTAAAGGCCATTATTTTACATACTTTTAGGCTCCAGGTAGTTGTGTAGTTATCACCCAATTCTAATCGGCATTCATAATCCGCTCTTGTCCAGCCATTGCTAGGTGATAACTACCCTAAACCTGCAAGTAAAGACCACGCATTTGAAAAAGCTACGCATATAATCCCCCATCAGAGCTCTACCCGCTTTGAGGTTTATGGTTGAGGGTTCAGGGGTTTAGGGTTGACTCCACCCTACGGTTACTTGTGTTGAGAAGCTGCCCTTCCAGGTTCGAAAGAAAATGCTCAGCAAATCTCCGAAGAATGCTTCAAGATCCCTTGGGCCCACTCCCAAAACAGCGCCCACACCGCAAGCCTGTGCCCAAATCCTACACCCGCCAACCCGACACTTTTCAACTTTACCCTAAGGCTTTAGGCTTCAGAGTTTAAGATGTCGGTTCGCGTACAAACACCCTAAACCCTAGGCCCTAAACCCTAAAATCTAAACCCTAACACCTAAACCCTAAAACCCTAAATAGTAGCTTCCATTTTCTTTTCCATTATCCCTATATAACCCCTATAACTCCCTAAATAACCACCATAAATCCCTATATAAGCCCACCAGCGTCTTAGACAGAGCGCTCAAAATCCAAATCATTGGGCACAGGCTGCGCTATCGCCAAGGGGCAACGCCTATAACCCGATGCCCCCCCATAGACCCTAGACTATATAAGGTTCAGGGTTTAGGGTGCAGGGTTTAGGATCTAGGACTCAGGGTTTGGGGTTTAGGGCTTAGGGTTTGGGGTTTAGAATTGAGGGCTTGTCAGCCCTAATCCCTAAACCCTCACAACTATTGGGGCCCTTTAGAGTATAGGGGTTTAGGGGTTTAGGGTGGTTTAGATTTAGGGGTCAAGGGGCTTAGGCTTTGGGGGTTTAAGGGTCTAGGGTTTAGGGGCCTAGGGTCTGGGGTTTAAGGTCAGAACGCCTCAAACTCCACCCTCCTGTTAACAGATTAGTCTGAAAAAACGAGCTGCAGTCGATACTCCCCTGCTGATTACTGCAGAGGGGTTACCAGGCAACCCTAAACCCTAAACGCTACGACTACACGGACGACAAGGCGAGACAAAGGTCCCTCACCTCGATCTGACTTGTTGATTGGATTTTCAAATGAGCTATAGTCCAAACATGTAGTATCCCCCTTCATAACCCCTAAATCCTAAGCCCTGAATCCGAAACCCTAAAGGCTGAAACCACAAACCCTCACGCCTATACACCTGACCGTACTTGGACCCCAAAAGTAGGTAAAATCATAGCCCAAAACCCCCAAACATAGCCAAAAATGCCATGATGATGCATACTTTGGGGGTTCAGGTAGCTCTCGTCTTCTGCCAAAGTGCGCTGAAGGTGACGACAGTAGGCTGCAGCCGCGCGTGATGCATGCCTCAGTCTCAAGCAGGGTTGAGGTTCTAGGGTCTCAAGCTCTTCTTTGAGGATCTGGTTTAGGGCTTAGGGTAGGTTTAGGGGTTAGGGCTGAGGGTTGGTTCCAGGTTTAGTGTGTAGGATTTGGGGTTTAGGGCTTAGGGTTTGTTTAGGGAGTTGGCAAAGATTGGTGGCTCTTCTTCGGGGCCAGAATGGTCAGGAACCCTAGTATCCCCCTGACCCCAACGGAGCCCCAGACCCTGAGCCCTACACTCTAGACTCTAGACCCTAAACTAAACTCTACACTCAACTGTATACAAGCCCTAAACCCTAAACCCTAAACCCTAAACCTTGAACCCTAAACCCTAAACCCTAAACCCTAAACAGAGCTTGTAAGCTCTGGGCAAGAACCCTACATGCGGTGGAGTTTGAGGGCCTGCAGACTCGCAGCTTGTCAGCTGTTCATTCTACTCACGCCTGAAACCTCCCTACAAAAGCCCACACATTCCTGCACGACTCCTTAGGGTTTAGGGCTTAAGGTTTAAGGTCTAGGGTGTAGGGATTAGGGCTTAAGGATTGGGGATTAGGGCTTCAGACTAGGGCTAGGGATTAGGGTTTAGGGATTCGGGTCGAAACCCAATCCCCTGCATTCTGAAACCCTAAACCTTAAACCCTAAACCCTGAACCTTGAACCCTAAACCCTAAACCCTAAACCCCAGAGCCCAGGTGCCGGAAAGCAGCTGTAGTGCGACTGGCCAGCGACCACCCTGCCAGACTTTGGGGTGTTAGGGTTTACCACCATGGGCTATTAGACCTTTAGGGTGCCTTAATCTACCCTTAATAGGGTCCTAGTAGGGAATTTTAGGGTCCAATAGCCCATAGTGGTAGGCTTCAGGGTTGGAGGGTAGAGGCTTCGGGTCTAAAGCTCTGCATGCCGCATCCCCTAAACCCTAAACCCCAAGCAGTGTGACCCTATAGCCTTCTCGCAGGCGCTTATGGCCGCGTTGAAGCTAACCACTGAAGGCAATAGCTGCAAAGCCAGCATCTCCTTGTAAGACAGCAGGGGGTTTCGGATTTGGGGTTTAGGACCTTATAGGGAGGTTAGGACTTTAGAGTTTAGGGTTTAGGGGTTTAGGGTTTAGGGGGGTTTAGGGGGGTTTAGGGGGGTTTAGGGCCTTTAGCTTACCTTTGGTTAGCTGGGAATGGAGGAATGGAAAAGGGCAATATAGGGACTACTATAAGAATGCATTCCTTCATTCCTAGCTAACCGGGCTACCTGCACCCCAACAGTATGTAGAATAATGGCCTTTAGGGCTGTTATTATGGGTTTAGGGCTATTATTTTACATATTTTGGGGTTTCGGTATCTACTTATTCCATGATCCTGAACGCGAAGCCCAGAATACACTAAACCCAAAGAACCCCCTAAACCCAACACCCAACGTAACCACCGCGGACACTATCCTAGCCTTAGGGACACTACTGTGGATACTAAAAATCCTGCATGACCCTAGGCACCTTATACCTTGGGAATTATGGTACAGCAGTATACTAGGGTCATGCAGGATTTTTAGTATCCACCATATGTGGCAGAATCTCCGAGAGTAGATTCACCGCGGCTTGCCAATGTCCGGAATTCTCACCTGGGCCGTTGTGTGGAGGAGCGCGTTGCATGCAACCTCTGCCCTGGGGATTCTCTCGTGTAGATAAAGCTAACCTCCGGCCTTAAAGCTACAAATAGTGCATACTTTTCCAAAAAATTGGATCCCTCGGGATATGTCTTAACCTACTCATATAGTGACACGGCTTTGGCAACCCTAACCCCACAAAATAGGACCCTATCATAGTCATATGATAACTACAGAACCCTTATTTGGTTCCCTCTAAGGAGTTTAGACTACAGCTCATACCCTACAGAGAAGCGGATAAACTGACCCACAGCTGCAAAGTGCGTTACAAGGAACACGGCCCCTAGACCCTAACAAACCCTCAACCCTCAACCCTAAACCGTGTATCTCCGAGAAGTGAAGAAAGTGCTTAGCTGAAAGGTCTTGTGGGAAGCATAATGATTTCGGACAATCAGGGGCATTGTCGCAGGTTGACCTACACGCATGGGTTCAATGCACTCCTTTACTTTACTTACTACCTCAATTCCAGAGCGCGACATTCAACAAAATGGATTCCAGTTAAATCTAATCGGACTGTCCTAAACCCCTAATTCCTCTCCTGGGTTCTGTCCTAAAACCCCTAATTCGAATTCCTTTCCTGGGTTCTTATAAGAGCCAGTATAATCTACTGCGAATTCTACTGTAGTTTGTTCCCATGATAGATGGACCCAGCACCTTCTATTTAGGATTTAGGGTTATATGGGGTTTAGGGTTTAGGACTAGTAACCCAAGTCCTTAATCAACGCCGCCCAACACTTACCGCCCCGAGATCCTGATATCCTATGCCGCGGGGTTTAGGGTCTATTCATGGGTTTCCCTATAAGGTATAACGCCATATAGTCCTTAGGAGGGCACCCCACCACGCTGTTATAGTGGTGTAATAGGAATACAATAGGACCCTGATATAACCCCTATTATCCCTTTTAGCCACTTTTACCGGGTGGTGGGTCCTCCTAATCTAGACTCCTTCAGAAGGACAGTGGTCTCCTTATATAGGGTTCTATGGAGGTTCCATTTTCGGGGGAGAGGGACCCTAAATCCCCAAACCCTAACCCTTCATCCCCGAACGCCAACGCCTAAACCCGAACCCAAATCCCGAACTTCGCGGCTAAAACCCTGAAGCCCCAAACCCCGAAACAAGCATCTAGAGATCCTATTTGGGGCTTCAGGGTAGTTCTAACACCGCCATAACTGTACTCATAGTCAAAACCCAATTACAAGCCTCCCAAGTCTCCTTTGAATATAAACCTCTGAGGAATATGCAAAATTGCACCAAAGGGCAGGCGCTCATCGCCGCGTTGAAGCTGATCGTTTCGGGCGCCAGCGTATGCCTTGGCATCTGTGTCAGAAGCTGAAGAGCCATCTGCCACTGATTACCTTGGATCGCTTTTTGTTGTTTGTTGTGTTTCGCTTTCCTGCTTCCTAGAGAGGGGGAAGGGTATGGTTGAGGGAATATCTGCCACTGCTTGCCTTGGGAAGCTTTTTTTGGTAGGGCAGGGCTTCGGGATGAAGCGCATTTTAGGGGTCTGGGCTTTGGGGGTTGAGAGGTAGTTAGGGATTAGAGCTCGCGTGTCCTGGATTTCTGAGAGGGTCTGTCCTAGCTGGAGGACCCTCTGGGATCTACCCTAACCTAAACGCATACCTTAGCCAACAGTCCCAAAGTCGTAAAACCGGGATGCTTATCCGATCCCCCAACCCTAAGCCCAAAAGCCACAACCCTAATCCCCAACCTACACCCCAAACCCCAAACCCTAATCCCCCCAAAGCCGTAAAGGCCCCAGACCCTAAACCCTGAACCCCCAACCCTGAGCCCTACACCCAAAACCCTAAATATAACCCCATAATCCCTAATCCCTGTAGTTTCCATTTTATTGTCCATTATCCCAATATACCCCCAAAAAAACCCCAATCAACCTAAACCCCAAACCCTAAACCCTAAACCCTAAAAACCCTAAACCCTAAAAACCCTAAACCAATCAACCTCCTACCATTACCTCAAGCTCCCTACCTCCGAGCCACCCTTTTCGCAAGCGCTGATGGTCGCGTTGTAGGAAATCCTCGGTCCGTAGAACTACGTGGCACTTAGAACCCCTACTAAGGGTTAACCCGTAATTACCTATAATAAGAATATAAGGGAATCCCAAAGGGCTAAGGGTCTAAGGTCCAAGCTAAGTCCCAAGGAGAGAACTAAGGGTGTCGGGTTTAGAGGGTTTGCTTGGGGTATAGGGTTTGGGGCTTAGGGTTTAGGGCTTAGGGGTTAGGGCTTAGGGGTTAGGGCTTAGGGTTTAGGGCTTAGGGTTAAGGGCTTAGAGTTTAGGCTTGAGGGTACGAGCATGAAACCAGACAGAGGAAAGTAGAGACTTGGGCTCCTCGTAGCAGTGCCAGGTATTTCGGCTACTGGGAGCATGTGATGTCTGAAAGTGTCTAAGCCCTAGACCCTAAACTCTAAACCGTGAGCCCTGAACCCTCAAGACCATAGCAAAATTTACCATTCACTTGGGTTCTCAAAATTTCCGTAATCTCTCAATTTCGAAGTCATTCAAAGTGATCCCCACCCCCCAACAAACCCTAAGTAATGGTAACAAACCCTACTAAATCCCTGAAAATGACCCCCCCCTCCAAACCCTAAGTAATGGTAATAAACCCCAGATCCCTGAACCCAGGGCTCCACTACGGCCTCACTTCAGGGCTGATAGGGGCGTGAAAAGACGCTCTCATAAGAGGTATACCTAAACCCCAAAAGGTATGTAAAATGACAGCCTTAAACCCACAATAACAGCCATAAAGGCCATTATGTTATACACTTTTGGGGTCCAGGTAGTCTAAACGTCTAATATCCTATTAATAACCCAAGGGTTTTCTAGGGTATTAATGGGTTACGAGGCGTTTAGACTATAGCTCTTATGCCCTAGGGTCTAGGGTTCAGGGTTTCGGGTTTTGGGGTTGGGGAGACTTATATAAGCTTCGGACAGCAGCATATTTGTCAAAGGAAAAGAAGGGTGGACACAAGGTTTCTTCCCCTAGCATGCTATGGCTCCGAACCCAAACTCAAAACCCTAGCTTTAAGAACCCAAATCCCCAAGGCTTAAACTTTAATCCAAACACCCGATCCCTAAAACCCAAAAGCACACACCCCAACCCTTCACTCCAAAAATCCCTAAACCCTCACATCCCCCAACCCTAAACCCTAACCTCTACTAAACCCCCAAACACCAAACTTTTTACGCCGAGATAAGGCTCGTGGACGCTGAGAGCCGATTCTGAGGCATTTTGGCAAGCAACTGGACGGCTGCCTTCCGGTGGGAGTTTGGGGTTAGATGTTTAGGGTTTACCTACACCCCAAAAACCCTAAACCCTAAACCCTAGGGTTTACCTACACCCCAAGTATGTAAAATACCAGCCCTACACCTATCATAACAGCCATAAAGGCCATTATGTTACATACTTTTGGGGTTTAGGTAGGGCTTAGGATTTGGGTTTAGGGTTTAAGGATAACAGGGATTGGGGTTCGGGGACTGGGGATTGGAGATTAAGGTTACGGGATTAGGGTTTGGGGGTTTGGGACTAGGGTGGGTTGAGGCATTGCGCTTTGGGGCACAAGCGCTGGGCTGAGGCTTTAGGCATTGGAGTTAGGGCTTTGGGTTTAGCGGCTTGGGCTAGGGTACTAGCGTTGAGGAGGCGTTGGAGGGGTTGGGGTTTATCGTTGAGGCATTGCGGCCTAGGCTTTGGGTTTAGGGTATACGGTTCCGGCATTGGGGTTGAGGGCTATGGTTTGAAGCTTTACGGTGTAGGGTTTTTGCATCCGGGTCTAAGGGATCGGGGTATAGGGTTTAGGACAGGGGCTCAGCGTTTAGGGATTGGGGTTTGGATCAGGGCCCTAAACCCTAAAACCTAAATTCTAAATCCTAAACCCTAATCCCTGAACTCATTGGGCAAGAACTCCTTGGCCCTATAACTTCAGAAGCCGGTGTAGGTCCGACACCAGGCCCGAACCTGAGTTCAAAGCTGTTCAAGTTGCAACGCAGGAGCCTTTAGGGTTTAGAATTCAGGGTTTAGAGTTCAGGGTCTAGGGCTGAGGGTTGAGGGTTTGAATAGCGCATTGGGGTCCAGTATGCTATCATCATGTAAGGACTATTTGGGATATGGCTTGTCATCGTTGAGCTCTTGAAATAGGTATCTCAAACAGAGATCATGGGCGACCCCATGTACCAAGGCGGCAGCATCTAGAAATTGCCTTTTTGAAGCTACCAATCTGGAGCCCCGGGAGGATCTAGAAAGTAGAATCCCCCAATAAGGTACCCTATCCTACTGTTGACGGATGAAATCTTGCACCACCTAGGGCCCCTAATCTACTGTAATTCCTGGGACTTTAGGGACTTAAGGTGGCGCAAGACTATCTCCATCAACAGTACTACAGGGCAATTTCTTGTAATTGATCCTTAAAGGTGATCTACTTTCTAGATCCTTCCATGGGTCTGGAAAGGTGTAGCTAAACGGAGGTGCAGGACTAGCATCCCCCGAAGAGATTGTAGACTCCATTGAAGATACCGGAGTTTAGGGTTTAGGGTTGAGCGTGAAAACCACACCATTCATTTCAGATATTCCCGGCCTTTATATTAATGTACCACAATTGAAATTATGTAGTATTCGGGGAGGGGATTGCTGTCGAAGCCTGCGTCACTACAATGGATTTATAACCCTGTCTCATTGTAGAACAATGTCTGATGCAATTATAGAACCTCTGAATCCTATAGGGCCTAAACCCTGAACCTAAACCATCCTAAGGCTTGTGATGTATTGTCCTCAGCGGCCCCAACCCTCCACCCAAATCCTCAAGCCCCGAAGCATCCGGCTCTGTGCCCTAGTCCCGAACTCAAGAGGGAAACTACACGGGAACCACAACCCGATCGAGGGAGGCCAAAAAAGGTGCCCACTCCTAAGAAACTGGGTTGCTGTTAAGGAACTTAAATTAAGTTACCATAATGGGTATATATGGCAAATAATAGGGCTTCCCCAATATAGTGACTTAATTTAAGTTCCTTAACAGCAACCCAGGAAATTCGCAGCGTGCGTTTTGTTGAAGCACTCGCTCACAGCTCCTCGGGCTTAGGGCTTAGGTTTTAGGGTCTAGGGTGTCTCATCACCAAACTCACGCTGCCAGTGGGCCCCCAAGGAACCGTCACAAAGCCCTCTAAAGCTGAAGTCAGAGAAAACCCTGGAGCTGGATCCTAAACAGGGTAATATAAAATACTTTCAATTTTCAATTGAAGGCCATTTTGGAAACTATTCCCTGTATATACCACCATTTAGGGTGAGGTTGGGTGAGGTCACTTTAAACTGCCCAGATCCTAAACAGCAGAACATTATCACTTATCACGTCTACCAGCCCACTCCAAGGTTTAGGGTCTAGAGGTAGAGCTAAAGAAACTGGACAAACCATTATAACTGGTGGGGTGGTAGCAAAGTTCTCTGGCGCTTCTCAGATGCCCTTGAGAACCCGAGGTTGAACGGAGACTTTCGAGGAAGTATGGGCCCTTTCTGGGGATTCCCCTCCAAAACGACGACAGAACTTTAACAAAGGGGCTCTTTGTAGACGACTTTCCTTTGCAATGGGGCGTATGGGGGCTTCATGTAAACCCTTCGCCTAACTCCGCAGCCCTATAAACCCTAAACTCCAAGCCCTAGAGTCCCCCTAGGTAGATAGAATATGGGGTTTATGGGAATCTTTCTATAGCATACCCAGAACCATATTCTATCCAAAATTGTAGGGGGACTATAACCCTAAACCCTGAAACCTCAAACGCGAGCTGCCTGCCACTCGCTACCCTTCTCGCACGCGCTCAGAGCGGAGCTAAAACCTCAGCGGCAAAGAACTGCTGAGACTGCTCAAGCACGGCTTAGGGTTTCGGATTCAGGGTTCAGGATTTGAAGGTTCAGAATTCAGGACTTAGGGTTCAGGATTTAAAGGTTCGGAATTCAGGGTTTAGGGTTCAGGCTTTAGGATTTCAGGTTCGGGGCCTACTGTCTCCTACGGGTATAGGGTATCTACAAGTAATTAGTCTTTGGTTAAAGCACACTTGCATGGCGCTGGGCAGCCTTGTATACCGGGGTGGAAGGGGGTCCACAGAATTTCTAAAGCTTAGAGTTTAGAGTTAGGGTTCAGGGTTTAAGCGTTAGGGTTTAGGACTTAGGGTTGAGGGCCGAGGGGTTGGGCGCTAGGCGTAGAAGCTTTCTGAATACTGGCTATCCATCCCGAAAATCATTTGGAGGTTCATAGTACTTACAATCCTTTTACAACTGGTACTTATTACCCATTTATAACCCTATTAGGGGACTCAGGGGGCGAAGAATCACAAGTGGGTTGTAGTCAAGTACAATGCACCCGAACCCCTATACCCTAACCGGGCCATAACCTCTATTTTGTTGAGCTTCTAATTGCCCTGAACCTTCAAGCCCTAAAATGCCCTAAAAACACTAATCTCTAAACTTTGGGGGTTATAACTGCGCTGAAGCTGCAAACCCGAACCCTAAGCCCTAAACTCGAAACCCTAAACCACAAAACCCTGTTCGCCTGGATCCCTCACCCGGCACACCCTCACTTGGCATGATTGATGCTCTTCACAGCTTCTGCTCCAAAGGAAGCGCACGAAACTAAAGTAGAAGCCTGAACCTCTGCAACCTTCGAACCCTGGACCCTTAATCCCCTAGACCCTAGGACCCAAAACTCCACAGCTTACAACCCTAAACCGCTAAACCCTGAAACCCTAGCCCCAGAGCCAAAAGTGAAAGCTCCAAAGTTCGCTCCACACTACACACCCTAAATTAAACCGTAAACCCTTAACCCTGAAACGTCCCAGCAGCTGACAACTGTGGAGGCCAGGGCCATACCAGGCATTGCTGCCAAAAGATACACCGCTCTCTGCCATTGCCTCGAGATTTGCATTTAGGGTTTAGGTTCACTTAGGGTTGGGTGCAGGCTATATAGAGGTATATAGGGATCGATAGGAAGAATGAAAAAGAACATGGAAACTGCTGTATAGGGTTTTGGGTTCAAGGAATGGACTGGAAACTGGAAATCATCAATGTTGCTGGGTTATATGAGCTCTAGTCTAAACTCCTAGTATCCCCCTTCATGACCCCTTTTTCAACTCCCCTAGATCATGCCCTATATATACGCTTTTAAGGAGTTTAGAGTATAGCTCATATGCAGGCTACAAAACGGATCCAACGAGTCAGGAGGGGGACTGGGGACTGGGTGGGATAGGTTATAGGTTTATGGTTTAGGGTTGACAAAGGAGCTGGAAAAATGGAAAATGCATTGAGGATGTAGGGTTCACTTAAAGGCTCAGTGAACTTGGGATTTGCAAATAGGTTAATTACAAAGGAAACCCTCAACCCTGAACCCTAAACCCTAAACCCGAAGGCTATCAGCAGGCCGACGTCAACTAGGGGACTGCTGACCTCATTCATAAGGGGGTTCCCCAAAATTAGCAAAATTAGGGGTACTTTTTCGAAGGGTCTCTATAATAAGGACTATAGTGTTCTGGGGTCTAGTTGGGCTCCTTGTATTTAGGAAGCTACCACAACCTACTTACTAAGTCCCCTGGGCCTTCCAGTAGATTTGATGGTTCAGGCTTAGCCTACGCCATAGCGATGGGCTATAGGCGTAGCATCGGGCGAACTACGCGCGCAGACTTGATGTACCTTAGCCATCAATTCTTTCTTGCTGTGCTGATGGGAGGAAAGTTTGACCACACGTGAACTGCAAGGGGAGTGCTGCAATGCTAATGCGTGTATGACAACCCCTACAATACTCCACAACGAGAACCAGGCTGCCCTGTGCGCGCACAGGCGCTGATAGCGGCGTTGATGCAAATGGCGTCGGGCCTCGTCCAACCCGAAACCCCAAACCCCTAAACCCTGAACTCCTAAACCCCCAAACCCTAAACCCCTAAACCCTAAACCCCTAAACCCCAAAACCCTAAACCCTAAACCCTAAACTCTAGTGGTTGCGAGGCGCTACTCTTCAACCCCTAAACCTGAAACCCTAATTCCTAAATGGCAGTTTCCATTTTCTTTTCCATTGTCCCTATATAATCCCATATTACCCTATATTACCCTATATTCTAGTAATTTCAATTTTAACCATAGCTGACCCTAAACCCTAAACCCTAAACCCCTTAAAGTGTCAACTCCCAGAGCCATGCTAAATCTTGTGCTTCTGGTAAGGCTATAGTCCCCCTTAAGTAGAGAGAAGGTCCCCCTTAGGTAAGGTTACCTTATCGTCCCCCTTAAGCTCAAGGGGTTAGGGTTTAGGGAGGGTTTAGGGATTAGGGTTTGGGGATTAGAGTTTAGGGTTTAGGGCTTCGGGCTTTACAGTCCCCCTTAAGTAGATAGAATATGGGTCCCTTTAAAGGGGTTATATAGGGATTATATGGGGATAATGAAAAAGAAAAGGGAAGCTACTATATGATAATAAGGTATATATTCTGGGGGTATAGTCCCCCCCTTAAGTAGATAGAATAGAGGGTTTAGGGCTTAGGGCTTTATAGTCCCCCGCAAGTGGATAGAATATGGGGTATATGGGGAACTTATTATAAAATACCCAAAGCCGTATTCTATCTACTTAAGGGGGACTATAGGTAGGCTGCCTGCAGGCGGGTTAAGGGTTGTCTACCCGGCTACTTAGTAACATTGATTTTGACTCAGGAGCCAGCTCTCGAGGCAACACAAAGGATATTGGGGTAATGGAAAGGAAAATGGACACTACTATGTAATGAAGAATCAGATGGAAAAGAAAACGGAAAACGACATGTAAACTGGGACGAGCCCTGTAGCGTCATGCTCAAGAAGCTGGCCCATGGAAATATGATGGGTTTTAATACATTCCCTGCTTCCTGGGTCTTGGGGTCGAGGGAGTACTAATGTTTCTCCAGCTTTCCGGCCTCTGCTGTTTTTGGGGTTTGGGGTTAATAGGATCTTGGGTTTAGGGTGTAGGATTTAGGATTTAAGGCATTAGGGTTTGGTGCTTCGTGTCTATGACGATCATGGATCAGCCTGACAAATTCGGCGGCAGCCGGAAAACTTCCTCTGTCAATATTTGTAGGATTCTGTAAGGTCCCGGCAAAGTCTACAGACCTGCACTGAGCAACGTTATCCTTCTCAAATACGATAGAAAAAGGACTCTTGAAGACAACAAAACGCGTGCCTATCTTGACAACCTGTCGTGCGCCGAACTGTTCACTATCCTTACTACTCTTACTACTATTGCTGGCACTATTCTTACTATTGCCATTATTACTATTATAATGTACATATGTATCAGCTGGGTAGTCTGCATACTACTCCCATAAAGACTTCCTTAAGCCTTGGTACCCATTATAGAAGTGGTGTAAACAGACTGTGGGAGACTCCGCAACGTGGAATTCGTAGAATTAACTGCATGTAATGGGCTACTACTGCCTAAGGGTTTTTAGGGTTTGGGGTCTGGGGGTTTGGAACTAGGTATACATGAGGCTGAGCAGCTACCTTCAAGCGAAACCCATCTCCGCAACTGCCACATGAGCTATAGTCTAAACTCTTAATATTCTCCTTAATAACCCCCATAATACTCCGAAATATAATCCCCTAAGTCCTGAACCCTCAAGCCCATATAGACTCACCATTACTTAGGGTACCCAAATTTCCTTAATTGAAATTTCTAAAGCCAAAATGACACCCCCAAACCCTGAATAATGGCAATAAACCCTAAACCCCCTTTAAGGCTCTTAGACTATAGCTCACATAGTACTAGGGTCTCGCGGCTCCTCACCCTGTCTTGAGAAACCCTTCTGGTAAGCCCGTTATTAGGTTACCGTTCCCCCTTAGGTAGATAGAATATGGGGTATAGGGTTTAGGGCTTCGCGTTTAGGATATACATTCCCCCTTAGGTAGATAGAATATAGGGTATTTGGGGATCTTGTTATAATATACCCAAAGCCATATTCTAGCCACTTAAGGGGGACTATAGGGTTTAGGGTTGAATTCATCCACCGCGCTTCACCCGCACGCTCTGCATGTGAAACAATAGCTCCAGGGCCTTCGGTTCGCGGGTTACTTCCTAAAAAGGGATTGGATTAGGTCCCTTTAGGGGGGGATGGTCCTGAGTTTGTGGCTTAGGGGTTAAAGTTTAGGACTTTGGGAGTTTAGGTTTAGGAATTAGGGTTTAGGGAGTCTAGTAGGTATGGAGAGGAGCCTTTCATTTTTGGGGGTTTAGGCAGTTTTGGAATTAGGATTAGGTTTCAAGGCTTAGGGTTTAAGGCTTTAGCTTCAGGATTTAAGGTTCAGGCTGGAGGGTGTGGGGTGAACTGTTTCGGGTTAAAGCCTTACAGCTTCGGGCTCGGGCTTAAAGGTGTGCAAAGGCATCATGGAGTCATACTCGTCATGGTAAACAAACTGACCAATCTTGGTATACTATCCCTAAACCCTGAACCCCAAACCCTTATAGTGCCATGTTTCCCAAGGCTTTGGGTACTTAGGGTCATGCAGGATTTTTTAGTATCCACCGAACTGAGATCACGGTTCGAGAGGTATAGACTTCATTAGGACCCAATGTCTCAACGCAGGGGGCCCCCTAAACCGTCAAGCTAAAACCCTGGCATCAGTCCAGCTTGTGAATTTCATAGGGTGAGCCGCAAGAAGTCCCACGCAGCATCTAGGCCGAAACAATCAGGCTTGGAATTGGTGATCGAGATATCGCAAGTAACCGTAGTAATCGTAATCATAATAGCAACAGTAATCATACTAATCATGGATTAGAAATACTAACTACTAGTAATAGTTTTAGAGGTAATGATAGCAATAATTAGAATGCTAACCTACTTCCGGCTTTGTTGAACCTGAGAGTAGCACAGGCCGAAGTCAGTGGGCTGGGGCTTCTTGTGAGGATAAGGGTATAGGGTTTAGGGTATAGTGGTACGGAAGATACCCTAAACCCTAAACCCCACACCCTGGGAGACTCACTCATTCCGCTCAACATTTTAGAGCACATGCTGAGCAGTCCTTCTTTGTTCTTAAGCAGTGATGCTGCGGATGGAGGAATCCCTGCACATTGCACCTTTAGGATTTAGGTTGTTGGGGTCTAGAGATTTGGGGTTTAGAGCTTTTTTGTTCAGGGTTCAGGATACCAGAAGCATTGCAATTTTCATTTGTGCGGGTAAAGCCGCTGTTGCTGGACGTCCTGCATCCACAGTAAAGGCAAATGCCATACAAATCATGTTTCCATGTATTATGAATAAGAACAAGTGTACCAGCAATGATAGTGGCATTAAGAGTAGTAATATGATGCAGATATGATAGTACTACCAAAATTACTAGTAATGTAGACCCATGATTAATAAACGCCCTCCTTTTAAGGGCCTATATCTTAAGATCCCTATTATAATCCCTATAAAGGGGAGGGAGTTTATTAATCAGGGGCCCAAACGCAAAGCAAAAGCGCGCGCACATGAACACACAAGAATCCTAAATCCTTGAGCCCTAAACCCTAAACCCTAAACCCCTAAACCCTAAACCCCTAAACCCTAAACCCTAAACCCTAAACCGCCTTACAAACTCAACAGGGAAGGTCAAGCCAGCCAAAAACGGATGGAAAGCCTTCTGCCAGCGTCCTGCTTTGTCGCAGGCGCTAATTCCAGCGCTGAAGGCGATGACAGAGGGCTTGAGCTTTAGCCGCCTTAGGGGGAAAAAGGGTTTGGGTTTAGGGTTTAGGATTCAGGGTTTCCCTAGAAACGGCCTTAGGGTGTGGGATGCAGGGCATGAGGGAATTCAAATAGAATGGAACATGCAATGGAAACTGGGGTTATGCGGTAGTTGCCCTAAATTGGGGCACCCGAATGTAGAGCCCAACATACTATAATCCTTATATTGGGAACTCCCAAAAAATGGTATCTCCAATTTTGGGAAACCCCATACGGGGTTTATAGTGATTGTAAAGGTGCCTACCTGAAGGACTAAACCCTAAACCCTTAAACCCTAAACCCTAACCCTAAAACCTAAACCCTGGTACACACACACACACATGCGCGTGTAGGATGCGAGGACAAAGTTGCGAGGAATTATGATCTGCTGGGTCTCTCACTAGGACAAATGTAGTATCAGAACTAGGGTGGCTTTAATAGTGGTGTGATGGATTGAGGGAATTTTCGACATCAAGGATTTCAGGTTCGGTTCAGGGTTTTTCAGATGAGCAAGTCATGCTCGAAAAGAGCCTTCTCCGAAAATCTTGATAGCTTAGCCCAAGAGGATCAGAATTACATCTAAAGAATCGTCCAACCTGATTCTCCATAAACTCAAATTCTGACCCTCAAAATCCTGAACCCTAAGAAGCCAAGTCCTACAGTCCAAAGCCCACTCAACTCCTAAACGCGCTGCGGCATCGCCCGGAGTAGATGCAGCGCCATCTGCCACCGCCCGGCCCTCTCGCAGGCGCTGACAGAGGCGTTCATCGTGGTATCCCGGGGCTTCCTTCAGAGCCCTAAAATGCTAGGTTTAGGGTTTAGTGTTTAGGGTTGAGGGTTTAGTGTTTAGGGTTGAGGGTTTAGGATTTAGGGTTTAGGATTTAGGGTTTAGAGTTTAGGCTTTTGGGTTGAGGGTTTACGGTTTAGTTTTTTAGGGTTTAGGGTTTAGGATTCAGGGTTTAGGGTTTAAGGTTTAGGGTTTAGGATTTAGGGTTTAGGGTTTAGGATTCAGGGTTTACGGTTTAGTTTTTAGGGTTTAGGGTTTAGGGTTTAGGATTCAGGGTTTACGGTTTAAGGTTTAGGGTTTACAGTTTAGGGGCCCTAAGCCCTAAACCCCGGACCCTAAACCCAAAACCAAGGGCTCCTCCAACAGAAACTAAATTTCGCTAAGCTTTCGGGGATTCGGGTTTGAGGTCTATGTAGGGCTTGTGTTAAGGAATGTAAATGAAGTTACCTCGATACAGATGTATGATAAACAATTGGGGATACTACGATATTTCTGAAAATCTTAATGCAGGCGACTTAATAAGACAGTAAACGAAAGAAATCATTTCCAACACTGAACCTGACTAAGCTTCACAGACATGTGCAGCATCTCCGACATCAGACTGACGCCCAGCTCCCAGTGTTCGCAGTTGCCACAGGCACTGATGCCTTCATTGCAGCTGCTAACGGGTATAGGGTTTAAGCGTCTAGGGCCTAGAGCTTCGGGTTTAGGGCTTAGTCCCTCAGACCTGTGGTAAATTCAACCATATTCTTTAACCCTTCCTTGGGGTCCCACTACAACAAAGTGAAGACTTCGTAAAGGGGCTAGGAATTTATAGCAAGCTGCAAGCCGAATGCTCCTAATGTAGGCGGCCTAGATTAGAACATGGCTTAGGGTTTAAGGCTTAGAGTTTAGGTGTTATTGCCATTACTTAGGGTTTGGGGGAGGTTCATTTTGAGCTTAAAAGTTCGAAGCTTTGAGATTGAGGAAATTTGAGAACCATAACTAATGGTAAGCTTATATGGGCTTGAGGGCTTAGGGTCGATGGTTCATGGTTTACGGCTGTGGGGTTGTTCTACTATACTTTGAGCGTCAAAAAAGCTTAGTAAGTATACTTATAGCCCCTAAAAGAAAGCCATATGACAATCCCGTTTATCCCCTTTCTGAACCCACTTACTAAGTCCCCCAGAACCTCCAAGTATTCTAACAAGAACAGCATGGCAAGGTCCAAGAATACGAAAACCCGATTTAGGTTTTAGGATGCTCCAGCCGCCAACATCTTCGGGGCCTTTAATGGAAACCCCGAATTCTCAGGAAACCTGTCTACTCGCCTGAGCCTAAGCCCAAATGCTCCCTCTAATCCCTAGATTTCCCTTCAGGGTTTAGGGTTCAGGGGTTCGACATGTGCCTCCATAACTCTACGCCGCCAATCTTTGACCCCTTATAAATCCCATCCGAAACCCAAACACCTGGAACGGAGGTTTCGCTATAACCCTTTGATGATAACGGTACCCTTTTCCTAAGTTCAGCTTTAATAAGCAGACCCCAAAGTAAATGGGGGAAAAAAAGTTACTGGTGTACCTAGAACCCTAAATTCATAAACCCAACAACCTAATAAACCTAAACCCAAAGCCCTAGATCCTACACCCTGGACCTTCAGCCCATGCCCTACGCTCGGATGCCTGCATTGAAGCCGATGGCGTCTGCTTGAATCCCGTCCCAGCGAAGGCTCGCAAGTAGCTCCAGAGCCTGAGAAGCTCTGGAAGGCCTAGGGCTTAGGGTTTAGGGTTTAGGGGTTTAGGGGTTTAGGGATTTAGGGTTTAGGGATTTAGGGTTTGGGGTTTAGGGTTTATGTACGCTTTGGGGTGATTGAAAAGCTTAGGATCTCGGGGCCTGTAAGGTGACTTTCAAATTTAGGATTTAAGGTTGTAGGGTAGAGGGTGTGGGGTTGAGGGTTCAGGATTTGAGAGCAAGGTCCAAGGTTTTAGGGCTTAGGCTTCAGGGTTCAGGGTTAGGGCTTAGAATTCCGGGCATATGGTTAAACTAATTGCGACGAAGACACGCTGACTCTAGAGTGTTGGGTTAAAGGTCGAAGGTCTAAGGCTTGCGATAGAGGAATCAGGATTGTCGCAACCTGGTTCCTCCATGGGTCACAAATACCGGCGAAGCGGCGATGGGTTGACGAAAGCCAAAAGCTCAACACTGGCGCGCTAGTGAAGAGCACCGCGCGCTAGTGAAGAGCACCGATCTAGAGCAAAGAAATCTTGCAACACCCTACGTGCTTTCAGTTACAGCAGTCCAGGGACCCTCGGACATGCAAGCTGTCCTCCATCAAGAATATTGGTAGAGATGAGCCTCAAGCGCGCAAGCTTCAAGCCCCAAAACCCAGAACGCACGAAACTAGAACTAGACCCGAAACCCTCAACTTTAATTCTTGGAAGGTTGCGGGACCTAAGAATTAATACCCGGAGGCCCTACTACTAGCCGAACCAGACGCTAAACCCCTGAGCCCGAAATCCTGAACCCTGAGCCTGATACCCTCTCAAAATCCTGAGCCCAGAACACAAAACCCGAAACCTTAAACCCTGAACTCTAAACGCTGAAGCCCTACAACTATGAAAAAATCCGAATTTTCTATTATCCCCTACATCACCTCTAGATTTTCCTGCAGCCCCTTTATTTCCACCGCTAATGGCGTTAACTTCTTTGAACGATGTTACCATTATAGAGAAACCCTGCTACTCACTAGAAATCCGTATTATAGCAACTTAAACCCTAAACCCCGTACACCCATATTATGGTAACTTCGTCTAAAAACTCTTTAACAGCAACCCAGTAAACTCTGAACCCTGAACCCTAAACTAAACCCTACCGCAATCCATTAAACCCTACCTAAACCCCAAAAGTATGTAAAATCATAGCCCTGAACCCATTATAACAGCCCTAACGGCGATTATCTTACATACTTCTGGGGTTTAGGTCCCTGAACTACCCGAAACCCTAACCCTAAACCCTAAACCCCTAAACCCTAAACCCAAAACCCTCAACCCTAAACCCAAAACCCTACCTAGACCCCCCAAGTACCCTCTATAGACCCTAGGAATCCCCAAATAGAAGCAACATAGACCCTGTTTTAGGGTACTTGGGGGGTCTAGGTAAATCCTAAGCATTTGGAGCTTCGAGGCTCGGTACCAATGCCAGCCCTTCTCGCATGCCTTTGCAAAAGGATTTGGGGGGTTGTACTCTCAGGTTTAGGGTCTGAGATGTTGGGTCTAGAGTTTAGGGTTTAGGATTTAGGGTTTAAGGCTTAAGGTTTAGAACTTAGTGTTTGAGGTTTAGGGATTTGAGTTTAAGGTTTTGGGTGACTATGATACCGACATATGGGCCATGCATGAATGGGCTCATGAAAACATTTCTCACATGCTTTTGCTGGTTTCGGGCCGTTATGAACAAATAGCTTCAGAGCTCCCATATATTATATTCCCCATGCGGAGTCCCATGATCTCCTCATAGTCTGTACCAATCCTGGGGGTCCCACATGCCACGCTCTCAAGGGCAGGAACAATTATCGTAATAGTGATCGCAGTCGTACTAGTCATAGTAACAAGACTAGCAATGGTAGTAGCAATAGAACTAGAAATGGTAATAACAGTAGAATAAGTAATAGCAATAGTAATAATAATAGTACTAGGAATAGGAATAGCAATAGCCATAGCCAGGCCATAGCCACAGCCATAGCCACAGCCATAGCCACAGCCATAGCCATTGCAATAGCCATAATCTTCGTAATGTCGACAATAATAGTAATGGTTGTAGAAGTCCCCAAAAACTTTTTGCAGCTGTATGATGAGACATTTGAGAGCTATGATCGATTGAACCCGGGCGTAGCATCAACAAAAACATTCCTATCCCGGCCGTTACAGCCCCAAACGGCAAACACGACTAAACCCTAAACCCTAAACCCTAAACCATTAGTGAAGTCCTCGGTGCACTGACGGCGGCATTCACCTCAGGGCGCTGTTGATGCTTTCTGGTTTCAGGCTTAGGGACCAACCCTAAATACTGAACCCGGCTAGACAAATGGTTTAGGGTTTAGGGTTTAGGGTACTTCACCTTTTGAAACAACGTTCTAACGCAAAGCAATATGATTCAGTCAGTCTGTACATGTCACTTCTCAGAAGATGATCATGCCAGTATCTGAAACGAGGTGATGGGGGACTCGTTCCACATTAGCCAAAATTGAAAATTGGGTGAGCGAGGCTGTTGTTGATCGGAATTGCCGCCAACCTAAACCCTGAACCAGAAGCCAAGGACAGAAGAAAAGTAGGATCTATGTACCCAGCCCATTGTAACCCTGTCTCTTCAAGGTCGTTCGTGGCGCTTTTCTATCGCGAAGATGCATTGTTGGGGGGCGAGGTTCTTTGAAGTTTTAGAAACCATATGTCATTCCCATTGAGGGTTTAGGGCTTAGGGATGCCAATGCGGAGCTTCCAAAAATCAAACCTTACACACCCCTAAACACGCAGCCCTGTCAACCCTGCTTACTTAGCCCCTAAATAAATATACTAAAGTAGTTTCCATCTTCTTTTCCATCATCCGTATATAACCCCTAAACCCTAAACTCTAAAGGCTAAACCTTAAATAGTAGTTTCCATTTTCTTTTCCATTATCCCTATATAACCCCTAAACCCTAAACCCTAAAGGCTAAACCCTCAGTAATAGTTTCCATTTTCTTTTCCATGATTAGAACACCCTAAACCCTAAAGGCTAAACCCTAAGTAGTAGTTTCCATTTTCTTTTCCATTATTATAGAGACCGAACAAGGCAACAAAGTTGCAGTGATGGTGTTCGGCTGGAGCTGGCTTGCAGGAAGCTCAGAGAGAAGTAGGCAGGCAGTTCTCCACCTTCAGGGTTTAGAGCTTAGGGCTTTAGGGGTTTAGGGCTTTAGGGGTTCAGGGTTTAGGGGTTTAGGGTTTACGGTTTAGGGTTTACGGTGCAGGACGAATTCCCCCCCCTAGTATAACCGTCCCCAAGATGCTGCAATCATGTACTAGGGAGAGGATTCATTTTCATGGGGGTGGGGAGGGGTGGCGAGTACAGGATGCAGTGGTAGGGTATCGCACACTGCTACCCCTGAACTCTAAACCCTATAGCCTGTAAACCCTAAACCCCAAAATTGAAGGGTATGTGGCTTCCACGTAAGCCTCCTTCTGAGGAGAGGTCAGAGGGGATGTACAGTACGGTACCCTCAAATAATCCCATGTTGCATGATTTGGCCTATATTTACCCTTGCTATACACCTACATACCCGGTACCACTTCAGGGCCAAATGAGTCAGGGTGGGAAACTCCCAGCAAGTGCGGGCCCTGTTATTGCGTGATTGACATCGCCTCACACATGAGTACTGCTTTTTTCGTGCTTGAACCCAGTAAGATAATATTCAATATTCCTTACATAGAATCCTATGCCCCAAAAGGAGGATATAATCTTACTCTATATTGGGTACCATAGTACCCCCCAAAAAAACTACTCACATGGAGTGTACACCCGAAGCTCAAGGCTGTGCAATGTGCTCCTCTCGATGCTCCCACATAGCAGGTGTTAGAGCGTCCTGTGATCCTGCCATACTTCGATTCGGGTCTAGATGAAAGGTTCTCAAATTGTGCCTCGCAATTAGGGCCCCCCCACAAAAGATTAGTAATTTTGACTATCCCCGCTGAAAGTTAACACGCTGCTTGGAGTAGTCCTGCGCCCAGCGCCGGTTTCTCAGTACCCGAAACCGCCCCTGAGTTCTGAGAAGGTTTAGGGTTTAGGGGTTTAGGGTTTAGGGTTTAGGGTTTAGGGTTTAGGGTTTAGGGGTTTAGGGTTTAGGGTTTAGGGTTTAGAACCACCACGACATTACCATTGAGCTGTACCATTCAAAGCTCTCCTTATGGGTTCCCCACAACCCATATGTAACCCCATATATTCCCCAGTGTCCATTTCATTTTCCTATGTCCTTTTGATTCTCCATTGTAGTAGGTATATTCCCTATAATCCCTATATAACACCTATATAATCTAGTCCTGGCAAGGTCTTGGAGGATATCATTGATGGAAGAGATCAGCAGCCCTACTGGTCCAAGTACCGAATAACCAGGTACTTGGGGATATTGGTAAAAGTAGTTATAGTACAAGGCTTGGGTAAGTATATAGGGATACATAAGGGTATACAGGGACATTTAGGGTTTGGGGTTTAGGGTAATCGTAATTATAGTACAAGGGTTGGGGAAGTAAATGATTTCAGGTACTTGGACCCTTAGGGTAGTTCACCTTTATGGGACGTATGGATTCCAGGGAGTGCATTTCTACCAGGAGTCAATCAGATCTAAGTTTTGCGTTTAGGGTTTAGGGTGTATGCTGCCCCGATTTGCAAAGGGGCTCCTTCGTAGGATATGTGAGCCTGCATGAGGGTTTCTGACAGGGCTAATGCGTATATGGGCATATGAACATGGGCCCCTGGGAAACCTTGATTGAAAGACGGCTACACCTACACAGGTATACCAGTCTTAGGCACTTAGCAGCTTGTCTGATTTTGTGAAACCCAAGGGGTCCAAGTATTCAATAACCACATACTTACCCAAAACCTGAACCCCAAGTACGTGACTGTTGGGTATTTGGACCAAACCCCAAACCCTAAACCCTGAACCCTAAAACCTGAACCCGAAACCCTAAACCCTAAAACCTGAACCCTAAAACCCTAAACCCTGAACCCTAAACCCTAAAAACCTGAGCCCTAAAACCCTAAACCCTAAAACCCTAAACCCTCAAACACAAAACCCTAAAGCCCTAAACCCTAGAACCCTGAACCCTGAGCTCTAAAACCCTAAACCCTAGTCCTTGAACCCTCTGGGAAAGCCCTGGCCACCTCCCAGCTTTCTCACTCGCGCTGATGCTTGCGCCGCGCCCAATGACATCTGTCTGCAGGCTCGCTTCAGCCACATCCTCCTTGAGGAGTTCAATCAACAGAGAATCCAACGAAACAGAGGATAGACAATGACATGAAAAGTTGGTTTTATATACAGGTTTACAGGAATACGTCGGGTTTAGGGTGTAAATTTTGCTGAAGAAGAGTTGGCCCTGCCAAGCATCAGAATTAGGGCCCTACACCTATCATATAAGATATAGTCCCAATATTTGGGGTTGGGTTTACCAATGGGTTTACCAAAACACTGTCACTAGCCTTGAGGTCACAGGATTGGAATGACTTCGCAGCCGACAGCTGAGTGCATAGGTCTGAATATAGTTCTGGCTGAAAGTGTATTATTACTGTTGTGATTCTTCCTAGTATTACTACTACTCGTACTACGATTATTGTTACAACTATGATGATTACCATTACTAATACTACTATTATGCTGCAGGTGTAACAGGTGTATAGGGCTCAGAATGTAGTAATCTGCAGGAAGCGCTGCTTGGTATCAAAGGTGGCGATCAAGGATCTCAAAAAACGGCCTCATGCAAACCTACATGCGGATGGCTGCAGCTCTGAATTTCTAAGACACGAGCTTACGGCACAGGCACAAAAACTTCGGTGCTTTACAAGGACCCCCTTGAAGAGTATACGGTTCCATCCCATCAATCTGCCACCCAGCTACTAGTAGCTGTAGTGCCATCGGCCACTGCCCAGTGCTCCCACACGCGCTGATCTGCGCATTGCTGCTGATGGCATCTGCTTGTACCCTCCCAGTCCTAAGCCAAGCAAATGCTTTCGATTGGAAAGCAAACGTACAATTTAAGGTCTGAGGCTAGTTGGGGCTCAGGGCTTACGGTTTAGGAAATGGAAGAGAAAATGCAAACTATTCTCATTGATTTAGGATTTAGGGCTTTATAGGGAGAATGGAAGCGAAAATGGAAACCACTATAATGGGCTTAGGGTTTATTACCATTACTTTGGGTACCCGTGGAAGCCACACAGAAGAGGCTCATGGAATTGAGGTTCTTTTTCCAAGGTATCCATTCATTGGGGGTAATATTGGGATAAATTGGGGTTATATTGAGGTTATATGGGATAATGGAAGATGAAATGGAAACCATTATAATGAGAAGGTTCTTAGACACGAAGGGATCCTAGAGCATAAGCATGAATAGTACCCTAAACCCTAAACCCTAAACCCTAAGCCGCCTAAGCCCCTAAATGAAGCAACAAGACTCTGCGGACCCGGAAAACTAAACCACTCTTGAGGAGCCAGTCCGTTTAGGCTTTAGGGTAATCAGGGTCCTGGTATCATTTTAGGGAAACGGTAAGGCTCCATCCATGTCTATAAAGAATGCCTACATTGGGCCCAACAACCTATGAATATTCCCTACGTTGGGCTATTTGGATCCCCAGGGTAAGTATGAAGTCCCCCTTAAGAAGATAGAATTAGGCCTTGGGTACATTTTAAGAAAATCCCCATTTACCCCATATTTCATCTACTTAAGGGGAGACTATACCCCCAGAAGGTATACCCAATATAGTAGAGTAGTTTCCATTTTCTTTTCCATTATCCCCATAGAATCCCTATATAACCCCTTTAAAGGGACCCATATTCTATCTACTTCAGGGGGACTGTAAAGCCCTAAGCCCTAAACCCTAAACTCTAATCCCTAAACCCTAATCCCTAAACCCTAAATAACCCCTTTAAAGGGACTATATCCCTCGACTTAAGCTCCTTAACCGCAAGCCAGTTCTGGGACAACTCAGCGCTGAACAAAAGCGCAACCCTGGGCTACCCTTTGTAGGGTTTAGGGTTTAGGGATTTAGGGTTTAGGGTTTAGGGTTTAGGGTTGGGGGTTTCAAAGTTTAGGATTTGGGGGATTGTCAAAATTATGGTCCCTTTTCGGGTCCCTATTATAATACGGGGCCTAATACGGGGCCTAGTTTAGGGGACCCAAAAAGGGACCATAATTTTGACAATCTCCCATTTATAGGG
>CAJNIZ010044487.1:0-13038 GCA_905231905.1 Symbiodinium pilosum
TAAGGTCCCATATGGGCTATAGTCTAAACTCCTTAAAGGGGGGGGTAAAAGGGGAGTATATAAGGGACTATAATGGGGCTTATTAAGGGGGATACTAGGAATTTAGACAATGGCTCATCTGGTCTCTTTCTATGGTGACCCCCAATATGAGGGGTTCTCTTATAGGGCTTCGCTTAATCCGGGGCTAAGGCTTGTGATGGCTCTGATTTGCTCTGACCACGAGCCGATCTGGGAGTTTCCCAAAACGCAGTTGGGGTGGGGGTTCTGAGTTCCCCACTACAAGGGATTGACAAAGCATTTTGAGAAACACCTCTCTGGCTCTTGCACTGCAGTTGTCAATGTCAGGGCCCTTCTTTTGAAGCCCATTGGTGCGCAGAGAAGGGCCGCAGTTTTTGCCAGCTGCAATCTCAGTGCTGGGGGGCTGTCAAAGCTGAATCCCCTTCCGGGTAGTCCCAAATATAGCTGCCGCATTACGAACCTGACGCATTGGGACCGCAAGTGTGGCAACCCTCTATGCAAATCTGTACTCCTCACTGAAGCTGGCCCAGACACGCTTACCTTTTTGTGCCGCACCAGGTTACGTCAGGAACTAGGGTGTCTGAGGCATTTGAGCTATAATCTAAACTCCTAGTATCCCCCTTAATAACCCCTATAATAGTCCCATATATAATCCCCTACATATCCCCCTTTAAGGAGTTTAGACTATAGCTCATTTAGTACCAATCAAGGCTCAGGATTTGGAGCTCTGCACTGAGTGAGGAAAGGTTGCTAGAGCTCTTAGTTGACTTGGTTGGGAGGGGCCTCTTCCAAGAAACCTTCAAGAAATCGACCCTGCACTTTGGGAGGCCTTTCTCACACTTCTTCGTAGAGGAACATGGGTGGCTGTCAAAATTATGGTCCCTTTTTGGGTACCCTAAATATTAGGTGCCGTATTATACTAGGGATCCCAAAAGGGACCATATTTTTGACAACCACCCACATAGGGGTGTACCAAGCCCATCCATCATGCATGGTATGTTGTTGTGTTCTATCGGTAAGATAGTCGCTCAAGGCGCAGAACAGTCACAGAACTTGTTGGCACAGACATCTGAATCTTTGAGGTCTCTCAACCCGAAAAGGTTGGGGTGATTGATAGTCACCTCAACCTGCTTATATGAACTTCTCCCCATGATGGTATTACAATGTATGATGGCTAGTACCTGGACACCAAAAGTAGATAAATTCATTGCCCAAAATCTCTAAGATCAGCCCAAGAGGCTATTATTCTACAATTTTTTGGGCTTCAGGTGTTCATTAATTTTGAGAGGAGGGGTTACCTTCCCTAAGCCCCAAACCCTGAACCGTGTGCATTCCTTGGGGGAGGGCTTACAGTGTAGGTTCTACAAGAAGTCTCGCTGTGATACCGGCGGCGAGCAGCCCACTCCCCCTTGAGACTTTAAAGCCTCCTAAGGTTTTAGGGTTTAGGGTTGAGGGCTTAAGGTTTAGGGTTATAAAGCCTTCTAAGGTTTCAGGGTTTAGGGTTTAGGGTAACTTATTCTTTTTCACTGAATACACAATTGTCTGGAAGTGGGGGTGTTCCAATCAAAGGGGGAGGTGCTTGTGATTATGGTAGAGTGTCTGAGTCGGCACGTAGACGCGAGCGAACTCGAGGACTCTGCAGATGGCATGTTGATAATGATATAACGGTGTATGCAATAATAAGGTGCCCCAGTAAGATTTTCTAAGGGTCCAAGTACCTAATAATCATATACTTGCCCAAAACCTGTACTATAAGTACTATTACCCAAATCCCAAGAACCTAATCATTGGGTACATGGACCCTGTTGGATTATCAATAGCCCTTTTGTGATTGTGTACCCGAGCACTTATGAAGCAAAGCACTCCTAAAACCTAAACCCACTGGGCATTCTGATGTGTTTCTGCGACCTAAAGGGACATTCTCATAACAATTTAAAATACAAAGCGCCCTTGCGAGCGAGGAGGCCAAGAATGCTAGGGTTTGGGGGTTAGGTTTTACGGTGTATAGTCTCTCTTAATTAGATAGGATATGGGGTATATGGGAACTTAGTATAATATACCCAAAGCCATAGTCTATCTACTTAAGAGGGACTATAGGGGTTTGGGTTGCATGGACCAACAAACACAGGTCCATTTTTGTCAAGAAGCGTTCATCATGTCCTTCATTTTCCTAGCAAAACAACCCTGGATAAGTCTAAACAAGCTTCCTAATGGAACCCCCCAAGTTGAAACTCCAAAAACAAAAGCCAGTACTCCTGTTCAGGGGGCGCTGACAACTGCTGGTTCAGAGTCTTCGGATAGAAAGCTCTCCAGGCCTTGCACAATTCGCCTGAGGGTCCTCAGCGCTGGAGCGTGGATCCGGCAAGTGGCTACGTCTCTGACGTGGCGTTCTCATCGCATGCACCAAGCTACGAGGATTCTACTGCGAGTAAATCTCGTATAAGAAATAGAAAGTGCATATAGACAATCCGATAGACTGTTACGGGGTGGGGGCGAGGACCCAACATGCACGCTTCATGGTACTTCGCGCGCCTAGCGTTACGCCGGGGCACTCCCATCAACTTGGCTGGCATTAAACTAAAGTCAAGTTACCACAGTGTGAAGATATATGGCGTGTAGCTTCCATGTAACGGTAGCCTAAGTCAAGGTCCCTAAGGTGACATGGTATCTTGGGACTTTTTTACCTCTTTGCCACAGAGCTCCTTCAGTCACGCAACCTCTAGTAGTCAGAAGCTCTATACACAAGTGCATACACGGGGTTTAGGGGTTTGGGATTAGGGTTTAGGGTTTAGGGCGACGCGGGAAAGCAAGATGGGCCCTTGAATTTATTCTGAGAGATTGGATTAGAGCTTTGAAGGCTCATGGGAATGTGAAGCGATGCAGTGCTGGTGAAGCTATACAGGCGTTTCTAGGAGTTAGAGGTTCCAAATGAGGACTTCTCAAAACTTTAGGGTATATTTGAGGCGAGCTTTTTTTTTGAAACGCACATACATTTACACTTGGAATCCGAGTGCCATTGCACGACATGGGCAGCCTGCCCTTGGAGACAGAATAACAGACAAGTAGGCATGTGGTCCAAAACTTGCCGACAAGTTCTGCAAAGCGGCGTTATGTAAGCAAACCGAGACTTCGATAATTTTAACAACTTCATGTATATAAGTTAACAAGAGGAGTTGGGTGACTGCAACCCCTAAAATCAATGCTGTGACTATTGTGGGGTGCTTTTTTTTCGGCTGGGGCTACCAAAAGCCTGTTAGGAATGATTGCAGAGCCTCTGGCCACAAGAAGCTTAGGAGAGGTCGCGGTTTACATTCCCATGATGCAAGAGCGAACTTTCGCCGCAAAGAGCCGCAGCTCATGCATTCTAGGTTTGGACTGGGGTTCCGGCTTAGGGGTTGAAAAGTTCAAGTCTGAGATTGGTTTGGGCTCCCCTCCGCGTACAGCATGAAACTATATGTCAGGATGTCCTTGATGTAGTATAGTGTGGGTCACTTTGGCTAGGTCAGGTTCCTATTGTAATTTGGGTCGACAGTTCAGGTTTTCCTGTTTTCCTCAGTATGGGCGTTTGTCCCTTATATGAGTCTTTTCAGGTCGCATATGGGTTTGGGGAGGTGCAGAGATCAAAGATGTTAAACGTCTCAGATAGAGGCTTTTGGGTTTAGAGTCTATCTAGAGTCTGCGGAATCTGTAGAGGATGTTAGGTTTAGAGTATTCAGTTGCGGCCATCGTGACTCTTGCTTTAAGTGAGCTTTCAAGTCAAAACATACTCTTGGATAGGTTGGGCGACACATTTCTTACATGGAAACCAGATGGAAAAGCTCGAATTCTTGAACTCAAAGATCTTGCTGCAGCTTGTAACGAAGGCCAGAGGAGCAGGTGCCAGGTACCTCTAGCTTCCAGTTCCTCGTCCCGAAGCAGGGTTCAGGGTTCAGTCCGGGATTCGTTTAGGGTCTATGCTCAGGCTCACAGGATACCGTTCTTTGAGCCGCGCGCATTGGTTTCAAATGGCAACGGCTGAAATATACCAAGCCCAACAAGCTAGTTACACAAGAGTACTCGGGTAGGGTTGCGGCACGGAACTAGCTTTAAGTTTGGCATCTGTTAGAGGGCCTTTGCTAGGTCATCACGTGCCTGGGGCTCTGGCAGGTCTAACATGATGGCCCAGAAGCAGGGTTTAGGAGATTAGTGCCGAAACCCTAAAGCCTGATTTTTGGTTTAGGGACTATGCAAAGCACCTTCCACAGTTGCTGCATACGAGCGCGCAAGAGCTCCGCATGGAAGCCATTGGTAGCTCTTCAGACTTCTATTCTCGAAGGCCCTGATAATCCCTATGTACCCAGCTTTCATTTCATTTTCGGTGGTTCAATTGATCACCGGCCTTCTGCTTACTTAGGGTGTTACACCCTGTGCCCTATGTACTCTTCTAGTACACCTGTAAGGCTGTAAGCCCCATAAAGAGCCCCGACAAAATCTTTTTGCGCATCATGTCGGCTCACAGCTATTGGCTGGTGTGTGAAGGGGGTAGCGCAACCCTCAGATACAGGACAGGACGCGGGGGATATCCCAAGGAAAGTATTCTGCCCTCATTACAGTGACCCAGACTAACAAGGAACCTCCCCTTTTTCAAGGACAGTAGTCTATGTTGTGCACATGTTTTGAGTCCAGGCTAGTTTGTGGGCGGGGTGGGTATGTGAGCTTATTTTGCGAGTGTGTGGAGGGTCTCACAGGGACTTAGAAAGCCCCCTAAAGGTGCTGTATGTTAGTTTGGGGGATGGTTCTGGGACGGTCAAGGGGCCTTAGTCAGGCTCAGAGCCCCTTGCAGCTATAGCCTCATAGGAACCCTAATTATTCCCCCCCGTAACCTACTTACTAGGCCCCCTGACCCTCTAAACCCTAAAACCCTAAATCCTAAACCCTAAATCCTAAACCCTAAACACTAAACCCTAAAACCCAAATCCTCAACCCTAAATCCTAAACCCTAAGCCCGAAGCCCTGAATGATATCAAACCCTCCAAGTAGTTAACCTAGATGAGCAGTATTTTATTTGGGGATACCATGGTACCCAATATAGAGTAAGATTCTATCCTCCTTTTGGGGTATAGTATTTTATACAAGTAATATAATCTTACTGGGTTTAACCACCAAAAAAACACTACTCAGTTGATGACCTGTAGGATCATGGCGGACTTGGATGAGCTCGACGAAGCTTGGGCAGCTTTTTGAGTTGATGGCTTGGGATTGAGGGTTTAGGGTTCAGGATTTAGGGATTTAGGGTTTAAAGCTTACGGCTTAGGATTTAGGGTTTAGGGTTTGGAATTTAAGGTTTAGGATTGTAGGGTTTAGAGTGTGGGCCTCGGGGGATGACAGGTTAAGATTCAGGTCTAAGATCCCTAGGGTTGTTTGAAGTTTAAGGTTTCGTGGTCTGTCTCAGTGTTCAGGGTTTCGGGCTCTAGGTCTTGGAATTTGGGTTTATACGGTTTGGGGCGGGAGGCTTGAGCAGTCAGGTTTACAGTTACGCAGTTTATAGACAGTTCAGGCATAAGCTTGAGGCCCTAGGGTTTTAGGGTATAGGGTTGAGGGCTGAGGCTTGTTTATAAGGATGGATGGTTCAGCTTCGGAGGTGATATGGGTATAGCGGCCCATGTATGTCTAGATGTACATAGGACGCCCTGATGGTAATGCCTGTCAAAATCCCAGACCCCAAAAGGATCTAAAAATTAGATCCCCTAGAACCATAGGGGGAATTATATAATGGGTCTATATAGGGGATCTAATTTTTAGATCCTCCCAGGGGTCTGGGACAGACACTGCAGAGGTCGCGTTCTAAGAGCTATTGACTGCATGTCCACTCTATGTGTGGTCTCTAATATCAGTCTAGGAACTACAGCATACCCTGCACCCTTAACCCTTAGCCTTAAAGCGCTTCCACAAAGGAGGCTATAAGAAGAAATTTGACATTCTGTTGGGGTATGCCCATGATGTATGAATGTTTCTTAGAAGCAAGGACCCTGCTTGCAGTTTTCATCACGCAGTGCTTCCCTTTTCACACCTTGCTGCATACCGGACACAAGAAACTAGGAAGCTGCTGAAGGCCGTTATCAAAATGCTCCAGCAGGACTTCAAGGAACTTCGTGCTTGGACAATGTAGAAGGACCTTCCTGTTAGATTAAGAAACAAGTAGAGTTGCGTTGATCATGCTTGTCTGCATGTCTGTTGCCGAAGAACATGACATTATTCGTGCCACAGCAGAGGAAACTCAGTGTTTTGTGGCGGTTTTGCTGCCAAACTTCGGAAAGGCTACCAGAAATTATCCCAAGCTGGCTGAGGAAGATGACCGTGCTTTTGATAAGCAGTCAGGTCCTCAGCGATGTCCTGTGTTTGCCTGCTGCATGGGTCCACTTTCATGAGGTGTGTTTTGCGCGCAACTAGGTCCGTCCTGCGTGAGAGGGAAAGCAAGACTCGGCGTAAAATTCGTCCTAGTCTCGGAGTGTAGCAAGACATGGTCCCGTTCTTCATGACAAGGTATGGATTGTTCGTTCTCAGGGGAGTCTGTAGATTCGTCGCTGCGGGGAGGAGATTAGGTTTATGTGACGTGCTTAAAGTACACACTCCCCCGAGCCCCCGACGACGGCACCCTAAACCCTGAACCCTAAGCCTTGGGTACTGCCCCCCCCTCACTAACAGTCTTTATTAGGGGTCCTATTCCGGGCTATATATACCCATATTACAATTATTATACTGTTACTGAGTGGGGGCAGTACCCAACCTAAGCCCTAGATCCTGGTATGAAAACGTCCAGCCTTGGTTCCCTTGCAGACATGAGCCCTGAACCGCTTGGCATTCAGGTAAGTTTCGGGTTCAAGTTCAAAACCCAGAGCCTACAACTCTCGGCTCCAAGCCCTCTACAACCCTTTCGGCCCCTTCGGCTAAGCCTAAATAGTAGTCTCCATGTTCTTTTCCATCCCTATATAACCCCTATAAAACCCTATACAACCCACTTATAACCTTCATATTCCCAATATAACCCTATATAACCCGTCTATAACCTCTAGATTCCCAATATTGTCAACCAGGGCTCAGCAGCATAACCCTATCAGCACACCTTAAATGTAGTAGCTTTCATCCTCCCATTATCCCTGTATAACCCCTAATTATACAGCCCCTATATATTCCCATATTATCAACCAACCTCAACCCTAAACCCTACACCTCATAATTTCCTACATGCCCCTATAAAATACCTATGTAACCACCAGAGTTTAGCCGCAGGTATGAAAAGGTCGAGCCCGCCCTCCTGGGTGAGGGCACCTATGGCAAGGCGGACGGGTGCATGCAGATCTGGTCATTTGAGCTACGCACTTCTTAGAGGGTCAGGGCAGGGGTGCTTTAGGGTTTAGGCTTTAGGGTTTAGGCTTAGTGAGTAGGTGAATAAGCCCTATAACCCCTATAGTAACCATAGTTATCCCCCTTCTTAACCTAGTTACTAAGTCCCGCTGACCCTCCGAGTACAGTTAGGTTGCGGACCTTTAGGGGACTAAATATAATGTAGGGGGTATAGGAGATTTATTAGGGGACATATTACAACTTTCGTCCAGTGCTCATGTAGGGATTAGGCTTCAGGGCAACGGGTTTAGGGATTAAAGGGTTCAGGGATAATAGGGTTTCTTGCTTAGTTGCTTAGGGTCTAGGGTTGTGGCTGCAGGGTTGAGGGTTTTGAGTTTAGGCTTGATTGAGCGCTCGGTGTTTAGGGTCAGGGGCAGAATCTACAATAGCATTTCCCACCAACACGGAGCCAGCGTGGAAGCCAAAATGCTTACCACAATTATTGTCCTAGGTTCCTCATATCTATGGTATACGGTACTTAACAGACCTCAACATGATATTGGCAACCATTGCGGATGGAGGCCCCTGTAGCATACAATCTAGGGAGTTATGAGCTTCAGCGGCGTCCAAAGAAGCAGTGCTGCAAAACCCTAAACCCTAAACCCCACTTTCTCCATACAGCGTAGCTGTGCAATGTCTAAGGATACAACTACCCTAAACCCTAAAACCCTAAACCTTGATCCCTTGAAGCAGCCAGAAGCCTTGATGACTTTGGGGTTCGCCAGGTTTCAAGATGAAGATTTTCAAAAACTAGGGCCCTCTTTTTCGGGGGCACCTTGACAAAGATGATGTTAAGCAATAATCATAATAATAGTAAGAAGAATAGGACTACATATATTGAGATATATATATACATATATATATAGCTATTATGTGTTATATATTGGGGCATACCAGGGGTCCGGGCTTTTATGGAAACTGACAGGTGAAGGCTGGTGCTTTTGCGAAGTTGAGCGTATCATGAGAATTGCAAACTACGAAAACGTTTGGGTGGTGGTCAAAATTATGGTCCCTTTTTGGATCCCTATTATAATACGGCACCTAATATTTAGGATTTAGGGTACCCAAAAAGGGATCGTTCTAGCCCCATTGTAGTAGTTTCAGTTTTCTTTTCCATTATCCCTATATAACCCCCATATGCAACCCAATTATGACCCTAAACCCTAAACCCTAAAGCCCTTGATGATCCGTCAGCATGACCAGCGAGGCATGGTCGCATAGTTATACTCTAAGGCACTGGTCGAAGAGGGTTTAGGGTTTAGGGTTTAGTCACAAGAAGAATGTAATAAAGGTGATAGCAATACAGGCAGCAGAAGCAGGCAGAATGCAACATGGTAGCAGCTCTGAACTCTGATCACGAGGCTTCAGCCTTACCTACAAGATATGAGCTATAGTCTTAACTCCTAGTAGCCCCCTTAATCACCCCTATAGTAGTCCCCTATATGATACCCAATATATTCCCCTTAAAGGAGTTTAGACTACAGCTCATATGTAGGGACTTATAGATATTCAGGCGTTGTACAGGGTTTAGCTAGGTGTTTAAAAAAAAGGTATTGACACCAAAAAATGCATTCCTCTGTCGCCTAAGAGGTCTTCAAAGCTCGGTCCACTCGCACTGGCGAGTTGGTGGCCATGAAGCAAATGAAGATCGAGAGCGCGGACAGCTTGTGTTTTTTGGGGGAAGGTTGTTGTCTGAACTTCTGAGTCAACCAACGTCTTGACTTCATAGGCCTTTTCAGGCTTGTTTGAGTCCTCAAGTGGCTTGATTTCTGCTGCGTGGTCCGTGGTTGCCTGGTGTTTTGTGCGGTTGTTTGGGTTTGACCCGTTCTTGGCGTTATGATACAGAACCTGGTGCTTGGGGGGTACATGGATGGGATCCTCAGTGAGGGCTTGTGGATTCGCAGATGATTCCGGAGGTCATAGGACCATCAGAAGTCTGGTAACACCTCTTATATGACTGCAGGGTGTAGGCACGAATCTGTGAAGTACGTTGTTTTTGTACAAGTCAGCTCAATTAATTGCAGGAGGTGACCCACCCTAAAGTGAGTTGTGGGTCTAGGGTCTGCGGAATTATTGTCGTCCCTGACTCATGAACCACCCACACCCCCCCTTCACGGGATCTTCTCCAGCAACGGACCTGCATATGGGGCCTGCATGGTAGTTCCATGAATAAGGTGACCCCAATATTGCCCCCCGAAAATTTTTGTTATCCTTATTATACTCACGCAAAGGTACCCCTAATTTCAGTAAACCCTAAACATTAAAAAAACAAATGTGGAGGTTTCTCAAGAAGGTGTGTGGCTCCGAGGAACCGGATGCCAGGCAAATGTTGTGGAGGTTATCACGAGCTTATGCGGTTCCCCCTCAGGGAAACGAAAGGCTTGTTTTTTGTGGGCCCTTGCTGGATACATGATTCATCTGTTATACTCAAACTGGGTAGCGAACATACAGTTCAAGAATTCAAGTGTATCCCATTCAGGAACTTGAGGGAAGTAGTCTTCAGAAAGCCTCAACCTCTGCAGGAAGACGGAATGCCCGGGACAGCCCTGCGAGAGATCGCTCTTCTGAAGGAGGGATCAGGGATCCCCTGGTATCTCGCGGATTATATCATTTCCATGGTTTGTATTGGGGCCCCCTATTTTTGGAAAGGGGGGGACGTGCTTCGCAGGGGAAAGCCGATCATGGGTTCTCCCAACCAAACACCCTGTACTTATCCCGTGGATTCCCGCTAAACGACCCTAACAGTAATTCAGGGAGAACCTTGGGGGGTGAGTTTAGAGGGGAGAACCCATAAGCGCAACTTCTGGGATCTGGATTCTGAGGCAATGTAGGTGAGGAGCTCCTGACAAGAGGACCCCATCAACAACACCTGCTTAGTAGGAACGCCAACTGCAAGTCTTACAATTCCAGCTTCAGTCGGAAAAGCCTGTGCGCATGTAAGCTAAAGTTATGAAACAGATTGTGCCGCTTTTTTTCAAGCATGGGTTTTTTGGGGCCTATCAATATAAGCTGCTGTCTTGGAGGAAACATGATTGGTCAGATACTGGGTGAGTGATTATACTGGGTACCTAAGGATTCTGTTAAAGTCCTTCTATATTCCTATTATACCACTATTACAGGGTGTGGGATCCTCCTAAGTAAGATGCCATGTCCAGGGCCTCCAGGTGTCTTGAGCCTTTCGTTCTGGGGTTTTGTTGTTGGGCTGCTGGGCATGCTTGCGGGTCTATGTTGAGGACAGTTTTTTGTAATGCTTGGAGTGTGTAGCGTGTAGGAAGCGCAACCAGAGGTACCTTCTCTACCCCTTACATTGCAAGCACTGGTCATCATAACGCATGACATGACGTTTGTGCTTGTAGCGCAGCAATCAGGCTGCGCAAGCCGTGATAGATTTGGCATAGCTGCAACAGGGCATATGTCAATTCGGAGACACAGTTGCAGCAACTTCTTGCTGTTCAAGCCAAATCATGAAATACAAGAGCCTAAAGCTGTGTTTCAGATTCTTATTAGAGAAAATTCTGCATGACCCTAGGTACACCATAGCACCAGAACTTCGAGGATCTTAGGCATAGATAGATTTAGAAAGGATCATGCGGGATTTTGTCCATCCGCCGTATTTGAAGCCCAGCACGATCCGGGGGTTTTTGGGGCGTCCCTTTTTGGAGCCCTAGATGCTCAAACTTGAGGGTCCTCGACCGACCTTAGGGATGTAAGGTTTGAGGCCATGAGCCCCAAACCCTACACCCCAAGCTCCCAAGCCTAAGCCTGGAAGCAAGTCTAAAAGCACAAGCCCTGAACCGTGAGCAGTGATCTGAAAGGCGGCCCAAGGCATGTATGGGATTGATGAGAATCTTGCATGGATTCCGTTTAACAACTTTTACTCAGTAATGTTCAGAGGCTACCATGCTGGGGCTTCATTTTCAGCTTACAGATTGCTCGTGAACCATAAATCAATAAATAACCCTCATCTTAGGTGGACCCCCACCCTGTAATAGCGGTATACTAGGAATATAAGAGGACCCTAATATAGTTACTAGTATCCCTCATAGTCACTATTACAGCGGGGGGCCCTCCTAACCCTCAACTGGTTCCCCATCATCGCATGCCCTGGGCAGAGCAAGGAGCTGAGAGATCATGAGAACATTGTGCGGCTGATCGATATTTTCTACAAGCCAAACAAGTCCCCTGGAAGATACGCAAGTTTAGGGTTTAGGGTTCAGTGTGTAAGGTTAAGATCAACTTTGGATGGGGGTTGATTAAGGGGTTGATTAAGTGGCAGAGGTTGAGGTACTGTCACGATTTGGGTTGCGCAGAGACGATGAAAGTGGACAAAGGGGTCCTTTTGGTATTTTGAAACAGAGCTGATGTTCATGGAGTGTGGAAAGAGTGAGTGAGTGAGTGAGTGAGTATCGACCAGCACTTACGGTGCGGCCTGCCGCCCACGTCCCTCTCAACATCTCAGGGGGGCTCCGCAAACGTCATCGCCCCCCTCCGTCACAGAGTTCAAGTGGGGGAAACTAGAGTGCGTTGGAAATACCTTCCTCGACCGTTTGTAGTCCAAATGGTACAAAAGAAGACGGCGTAACAAAATGGTGTTTCTGTCCTTTGGCAACATCAGTGCGTGACTACAAGATATGTTCGCACACATGCCGCAACACGATTTACAGCTCATTTCTGAATGAGGAGCCGCAGCAAAATTAGCCGTAACAAAATGGTGCTTCTGGTACTGTGGGCACAGTACATGACCGCACGACTTGTTCTCATACATGCCGCGACCAGCACAATTGGGATCCTGCAACGCAAGTGTTAGCCGTAAACCTAGAAGTGAGATGCGTGCATATGTAGAGACTGTATTCGACAACAACACCTCTATAGGGACCCATCCAACTTGTCGCATGTTGCCCGCCGTGGCTAGCTCTACGTGGGTGTGATTGTCGAAGGTTTTGTGTTCATGTGAGCCGGGGGGAGGTATCGTACACCGCCAGTGCTGAGGGAGAGCTAGGCAACTCCAAGCACAGAAGGCAGGCGTTTGTTGCGCTCGGATACCGCACACCAGGCGCAGAAGGAGCAGCGCTCCAGCGCCGAGGGTACACGGATCACCGACACCCAAACCCCACTGCGGAAGAATAACACCAATGAGCTCCACGTGCTTCAAGCCATTGGATATCAGTTCAATAACGGCTTCCCCAGTCTTTCGCCGCCTTCGAGTGTATAGCTTGTTCATTTGTCGGTAGGTCCTGTCTTGCACCATCCGAGATTGTAGCTCAAAAACGGGGATGTAGAGGGCAATGGTAAGGTCTCATACGCATGCCACTGTACCTGCAAATTGGAGATACATTTACAAATAGCTCGAGTCCAAGCTGTCAATCCTTGCGCTACAACTTGTAGGAAAATATGCAGCTGCGGCAAGTGATGCACCTCCCTCCAGGTCCGGGCAGCTTCAAGTGCTGGATTTGTAGGGACCCCCACCCCCCTGATATTACAGCCGCAGAGTGGCTCACATGCAGGACAAAAAAAGTTGGTATCCATTTGTCGGGGCGACATCATGTCCAATCCTGCAACTCATAGGATCCAAAAGCAGATAAGTAGCATTAATTGGAACTGCAGTCATGAGGATCACGTTGGGATGAACATACTTTC
>CAJNIZ010044487.1:21226-49827 GCA_905231905.1 Symbiodinium pilosum
AGTTTAGGCTATAGCTCATATGAGCAGCCGCATCGATTTTCGGTAAGAGAGTAGAAGATTGGGCGCGTCGGTACTTTTGCATCTCAGGTTCCTTTGCGAACTAGATGGGGGCCGCAGATTGAAGTTTAGGGTTTAGGGTTTAGGGCCATAGTTTCCTTTGCAGTAAGAGCCCGGCGCATATTCCAACATGGCGAACTGATTTTGTCAATGTGAGGTACAAGATCAAAAACAAGAGGGGCCACGGATTCAACATACCACGCATGGCCCAGGCCACAAATAAAAGAGGTCGCTCATAGGGAGTCCCTTTTTCTAACAAAGCTCTACCCCGTAAACCACCTTAAGCCACCAACACCTAAATCCCCTAAGTTGTAAACCCTAAATCCTAACCTTCTCAGAGTTAAACCCAACACTTCCCCCTAGACAGACCAACCCTGCTGTCTACCGAGGTTTAGAACCAGAGTTGGTGGAGGAGACATGGGGTCTCCCAAAACACGATTCAAGGTTTACGGTTTAGGGTTCAGGGTGTAATGTTTCGGGTTTAGAGTTTAAGGTACGGGGCTTGGAGTTCAGGGTATGGAGTTCAGAGGTTCGAGTGCAACGGTTAGGATCTGGGGTTCAGAGTTCAGGATTCAAGGTTTAGGCTTCAGAGTTTCCGGTTCAGGGTTCAGGGGTCAGGGGTTAGAGTTCAGGGTTTGAACTTCAGCGGTCAGGGGTTTTGGTTGAGGGTTTAAGGTTCAGGGTTTACGCTTGATACCTGGACCACGTCAAACATGGGTAAAGGAATGGTCAAAACCCCGTCTCAGGAGCCAGAAAGGCCGTGATTCGACATACTTTTGGGGTTCAGGTACATGCGATTATCAGAGAGAGCACTTGCAAAGCCTTACAATCCTCATGCTTGCCTGAGGGCATCAGCCGCCCCTTATACCATGGCTTAATGTCTAATGCTGGTGTTTCGGTGGACATTCAAGGGGCCCTTCAGGATACATCCAGGCATACGCTGGATGTGATGTTTCCATGCTGGAGCTTCTCAACCGAGCCCCTGTACAACCCGCATGTACTGCTTGTGATCTCCTTCTATCCTCAGGGTCCCTTCTTCGGGCACCCCCTGCCCAAGAAACGCGCAGAAAGGGAAGCTCATACTTTCAGGTCAATTGGGCCTATATAGGGATACATCGCGGTATATAGGGATGTGTAGGGTTTAGGGGTGTACCCGAAACCCTAAACCCGTTTCGGGGTACAAGTATAGAAGGCCAAGCTTTTCGGCTGCTACACCTTGCAGGCCAGGAAGCCGCCAAATTGAGCTTTTATTTCCATGCAGCCCTCTTAGCCCAGAACCCTGATCCACAAACAGTTGTACAGGGATTCTAGGATTACTTCAATAGCCTCAGCGAAAAACCTGCAGGGGGTTGCCGTTGGAAGTGCACACGTAGGGAGAGTTGAGGATTGGGGGTTCGAGTTTCGGGAGTAAAGGCCAACGGCTCAAGGTTGAAGGTCTGACGTTTGGGGGCCTAGGCAGAGACAAGCCAAATCAACACCTGAAGCCCCAGAGTGTTTAGAATAATGGGGCCTTTCAGGCGAAGTTCAGGGAAGTTGGATTGGTATTTACCTACTTTTGGGTACGGGCAGACCCTTACTAAACCCTAAACCTTAAACCTTAAACCCTAAACCCTAAACCTTGAAACCCCATCCCTGGAAGCTTTCTGCCTAAGCTTGTTCAACATGCAAAGCTCTGGAGGAGACACAGCCGGAGCCCCTTGCTTTGGTTGCGCCCTCACTGCCTGGAGGCCAGGTACCAGGACTTTTTGGGGTGAACATATTGAAGAATGGAGCATGGAATAAGTAGAAGACACGTCCCTTTAAAGGGGGTATGAACGTTTTGGGGCTTAAGTGGCCTAACTAGTGTGAGTAGTGGAAGTCAAATGGAGGAACTTGAGAGATGAACTGGAAATTGGGCTCACATCGTTTTTGTAGTGGTCGTCTGTAGGGGCCTACCGAAAGAGAAAAGGCTTTTGTGGGGGTGTATTAAACAGACTCGTTCATTAAGGCTTGCAAGAGAAGAGTACTGGGACTGATCCAGGCTTCTAGATAAGTTTTTTGGGGATTGGAACTCAGGTGTAGGGGTTTAGGGTCTAGGAGTTTAGGGATTTATGGTTTCCCCATGAATGTAAACGGCTTCATGTCTTCATGTATAGCACATGTCTCTAGGTGTGATATGGTTCCAGACCATGACTGGGAGACTACCAGACATGAGGTTTACATAGGCCTCGCACAGTGGGCAGTGTCCTCCTATTTTGATTTGGACTTTTTGGAGATCCTAAATCCTAAACCCTAAATCCTAAACCCAAGGAGTTCGATGGGATCATAACCTAGGACTCTGCCTTCATGCTCTCCTTGCCCTACTGTTCTTCCAAGCGAGTTGTTGCGAAAGCGGGGGGGCTCACTGCTTGACCCGGCACGGTTGACCTGGCACGGTTTCCAGACAAAAGTTCAGAGGTAAACCCTAAACCCTGAAAGGCATTCCCTGGTTGATGTAAGTGGTACACAGACTTGGATAACTAAGAAAGTACTTCCAATAACCTGTCCAGCAGCAGCAGTCACATGCTTCCCCAAAAGCGTCATTCGGATTATTCAGACCCATTCCCTTGGTTTGGGTTTACTTTGGTGTGGAGCAGGAATCGTAATCGCAGCGAATGCGGCATCTCGAACCAGCTGCTCAACGATCGGTAAGACTTTTGGGACACGAAAACCAGGTGCAAGTCTTGTCTGTCAAGAGTAACTAGCCAGATTGCCAAAACTACGTGTTTCTTTTGTGTGTTTTATGTTCTTATGTCGTAGGCCAGCACCAACTGCATCAGAGTCTCTGATTAAATACCTCGGCACAAAACATTCAAGTTACAACCAAATGTTAACTTCTACCGCTCCCGGGGTTACTGCTATAGATAGCCATATACTGTTTCGAAAACATACCTACCAAGTACCCTACACATTAAACCCAATACCTAAGTTAACGGAAGAACAATACAAACCCTAAACCCCTAAACCCTGAACCCAGAGGCAATGTACTTACCTCGCTAAAAAACTACCCAGAGGTGAGAACCTCCTGTCGTTGGACCACCAGGTGCGCAGTTGACTGACAGGGCATATTTGGAGGGTCAGAGGGACTTCAAAAGTAGGATATATGAAAATATGTATTTATTCAGGGTTTAGGGTTTGGGGTTTTAGGGCCGGGCTGGGTTGGATAGTTTTTGGTGAGGAGATTGTCTTGAAGGTTCTGGCTACTGAGGCATACCTGGGGGTACTAATTTGCCCTTGTCTTTCTTCACTGCCGAACTTAGCAGCAAGCGTAGGCCTGTTTGAGATGCAGGTTGGAATAAACACGCGAGAGGCGATGCCCAGAAAGGGGTTGGGACAAACATATGCCTTAGGTAAGGCGTGAGTTCACAAGTTTCCTGGTTTTGAGCTTCAGAAGCTGTGGATTGAAGCCATAACTGCCTGAAATGAACTCGGTTGTGGCAGGGCGTCTAGCGGCTGCAGTGGGACGTCATGGAGCCTTGAATCTTGAAGAACGTTCTGTGTCGGATGCAATGAGAACGTACCAAGGATAAATCGGTTCCAACAACTCAGCATTCCTTAATTACCAGAATCCCTAGAATATCTGGGAGGTAGTACAAGCTTGTTTCTTTATGCACAGCAACGTGAAGCTATGTTAATTTGCTGTGCACGTCCATTTTGGAACACTTCTTCTTCCAACTGCACTGTTCTCGTTTCATGATACCCTCTGTAGTCCTTGCGGCCGTCCTCCTACATCCACAAGCCATCAATATGTGCTCGAAGCCCCGCTGCAGCTGGATCCTACCTACGGGAGCTCAAACCTCTACTAGAATCCTAAAGCTTCTCAAAATACAAGCATATTCTGCTGACTGGACGCAGGTGGATTTCAACCCTAGTTCCTCTCGTGAATTTTGTTCAAACTTGTCTTCATCTTCTTGGGCTCTTAGAAAGGGAGCCTATCAACTTTGGAAGGTCCCGAAAAGCTCGGTGTGAGAACCTCCTTAGACCCAAGCATTCACCCCGAAGACTTCGAGCCCCCAAGTCCTAACCACTAAACCCTTGAACCCCCTAAACCCCATAACCCCAAACCCTGCGCCATATGGATGCCCTAAACCCTAGACCCCCTTACCACGTGGCTGATGTCAGGTGGTGGAGATCCTGGAAGATGGCGAGGGCGAGCCAGAGGTGTCAGCGCGGCAGAAGGAACCAACGACCCAGGCGTGAGTCCGTCATGTTCCATACTTGCGGGGTCAGGGGGAAACTACCATGTTATTTAGGGTTTAAGGTTTAAGGTTTAGGGCTTAGGGGTTAGGGGACTTGGTAGGTCGGTTCATAAGGGGGAACACTAGGGTTATCATATGGGTTATAGGGATTATTAACCTACTTACTGAGTCCCCCTGACCCTGTTAAGTAGGTTGCGTAAGTGTTCTCTAGATCGTACTAGGTTTTTTTGTTGTTGCATGCACTTTCTAGAGGGCTCTGTCGGTTTTTTCTCGATTTCTGCAAAAGCTGACAGGGTTCTGCCGTCAGGCCTGTCAGGTCCCAACATAGACCCCAATATGCTAGAGGCCGTTCAGTTTCCCTAGATAGAGGGGCCTAAACCCTAAACCCTGTAGGCTCTCGATGCATAAACGAGGAATGCCGGCCTGAGTCTTCATGCTTTCAACTTCTAAACTTGCAGGAAAGCCTTCTTCTCTTCACTGTAGAACACAGGCCAGCACACTCACGCACTCTCCAGAATTATTGGGGGGGCTGGGAGTGGAGGGGAGGTTATCAGCCCTAAATCTCTTGAGAGGGGACTGGTATGGAAGTTTGGGGGGCTTGTAAGTATGATTTTTATTCTTTACCCTCTTAGAGTGGGTTCCATGTGCTTGTCCATTACCAACTTACTAAATCTCGCTGACCCCAGGCCGAAACCCTAGATATCCCTCGGATACTTAGGGTTTCTAGACCCTCCCTAACCCTGGGGCTCCATGTCTATAAATAATACCTACATTGGACCCCAATACTTATAAATAGTACCTACATTGGGCTATTTGGAGCCCTAGGGTAACCCTCCAAGTATGGAGGTTCCGGCAGTGCCACGAGTCCGAGCTTTTGGAGCCCAAGCTCGAGTAGCTTGGCCTGGAGAGTAGGGCGGGGTTTAGAGTTTAGGGTTAAGGGTTTAGGGTTGGTGCTGTAGGGAGGGGTAGTGGGGGGAATCCATAAGTCTGCAAGGGATTGGGGTTTGGGCTTAATATGGTGTAGGTTCTGGGATTTGGGTTAGGGGGGTTGACAGGGATTCTGTAGGGATGATTTTCAGAAGGCCCACATGGGGCATTTTGCACATCTTATGCGGTGGGTCCCTAACGTAGTCCATGTTGAGAAACCCCCATATCAGATGGAGAGGATCAGGTGGCCACCAGCACACCAATACTGACAACTACCAACATCGACAACATCAGTTCAGTGCCCTGGAGGTGGCCAGCACTACCGAGCGGCAAACTGCAAGACTTGTTGGCAGAATTGCCCTTCTTGCAGCTTTTGGACAAGGCAGCGGATGCTAGCCCTTTTCCCGACAGCTAGTTTAAGGATCCAGAGAAGAGAGAGGCTAACGCTGTCTAAGCCGCGTACAAGGCTGAGGGCTTCAGCGTGGAGGCTCAAGCACTCCAGCAGGAACCATGGGTCCAAAACCCAGAGCCTCGGCGCCTGATCTTCCAGCTGGCACCCGCTTGCCAGTTCAAGCAATTTTGAGCTTATAGAGCCGCGCAAATCAGGTATTGTCAATATTCGGGTTACCAAAGGACTATGCAGAGTGGACATACGGGTCCTTTTCGTTGTTTTCAGAAAGTCCGGAATATGTTCCTTAATAGAACCCTAGACCATTAATGAAATTGGAAATATTGACTGTAGCTCACACGTCAGACTCTATCAAACGTAAACGTTACTGTCTCTTGGAGACCCTTTGCTCCCAACCAAAGATTTCCTAGAGTGCCCTGAGGAGCCCCCTATTAAGCAGAACACAAAGCTGCAAGCCCACATACCGTAAATCCCAGCCAGTAGATCTAAATCTACAAAGGAAACCTAAGCAAGAAATTCTCTGCGCCTGCTCCACCACGATTCCTTGATCTAGCCCAGGCTGCTTTCCGAGCGCCAAAACTGGCCCCACTGCGAGCTGACGCTAGCGAAGATGAGTCGCGATTCAGACTTGGAAACACCTTTCCCTCAGGGTCGCAAGCGGATCTAGGGCTCCACATAGCACAAGGTAAGCACATTATAATATGAGTCTGACAGTAAGACTTCGAACCCCACGGTTGGTCTTGCTTTCAGCGTGAGGATTTTCGTCTGAATGTTTAGGTTTCAAGATTTGTGGCTTGCGCAGGTGGAGCTTATGCATCTGGAAAGGAAGTCAGCAGTCCCGACAAATGATGGCTGAAAGTATCATACAACGGTGAGTTCATCGTAACGTAGCGGCGAGGTCAATGATGATATAGGGAGCAGAATAGTTTGGTGGTGTGGAAGACGTCTGCTATGAAGGTGTTCAATAGGAAGATGGAAGGAGGGAAAATTCAAAATACTTGTCGAAAACAGTCCCTCATGTAGTTATACCGAGTGCAAGAACCCGGATTGCACTGACCCCCCAAACAAAGGACTCACTCCTGACTGTCGGAAAATGCCTAATCTGTAGGGCGACCTTTTGGATGTGAGGCTGGGGGTGCGGCTATAAGGAATTCAGGTCGATGGTTTAGGGTGTAGTTCGGATTTTGATATTCAGAGCTTGAGCTTGGGATTCTTGGGTGTGGGCCTTGGGGTTTGAGGGTATTGGGGTGGATTTCAGGGCTTATAGTCGGGTTGGAGATTGTCCTGATGGTTCAGGGTTCAGGGGTTCCGAAGTTTGAGAAATGCATGCACAGAGGATGACAGGTCACTAATCCCTTCATAGCAACATCAAACACCCCCTCTCAACTCACGCCAAGAATTCCTAGTTGGGTGAAATATTGAATATTGGGGGATGGCTGGCCAACTTATAGAAGTCAAGTGCTGTAGCCCTGGTTGCATGGGAGTTTAAAGTGGCACAGTACGCAAGACTTGTGGATGGTAAGTAACGTTGTGCATCAGGTTCTTAACTTCGCAATTGCAGAAAAAGGGCTAAGGGCTACAGTCTAAGGGAAGAGGGTGTAGGGTTATGCATGGTGTGGGCTTATGATCAGGTTCTGGATCCCTCACAACGCCTATGACACTATGCTTTTGTCGTCATCGCCATGACCATGAACCCTCCCATACTTCCTGTGGCCCCTGTTCTGTTCGAGGAATTCATGGACTGCGCTATGGTCCCTGCCGTCCAAAGCGTGCCGGCGGTCCAAGCCATAGCACCGATCCCTGCGATTCCATCCATTCCAGTGGCACAGGCAGTCACAGGGTGTACTGGGTCATTCCTGGATACCATTCTTAAGTGTTATTCCCAAAGCGCAAGAAGGAGCATAGAGTCACAACATTTGAAAAACATATAGTTTATGGCAATCCCAACCATCTTCTGATGGGTACCCATCAGTTTCGTGTTTTTTTCCGTGTGAAAGCGACTCTGTATGCTCAGCCATGTCATCCAGGAGTGCCTCTGAAGCATTTCAACAGCTGATGTCTTCTTACCTTCCCGCGCAATGTCTGCTCAAAGGTGAGACTAGCAAAAGGAATGGCAATTAGGTCCTAAACCTAAACCCTAAAAAGTAGACCCTAAATCCTAAACCCTAAACCCTAATAGCTATCACAAGTGTGGCCCTCGTGCACCTCCTGTGCTGGACCATCTAAAGCAATCAAAATCTTGAGCTTTCAGTGAAGAAGGGTGTTAGACTTGCAGCACCAATGCTCTTAGCCACATACATAAACCCTAAACCCTAAACTGCCATGAGTCTCAAAGCTAGATCCTGAAACAATGTAGTTGCAAGCGTGCCAGCCCTACGTGTTTCTCCTTGAAGCTCTGTAAGAGCTAAAACCCTAGATTTGTGATGTGTAGAGGTGGTCTCCGCTGCCATTGTTCCTGCGCAAGGGCCGGCAGTTTGGCTTGATTTGGGGCTTTCTCAACACTGGGCAATGCTAAGTTTAGGGTTTAGAGTTCCGGGGTCAGCTAAGAGAGTTTTCATCATCAGTGGATTCAAGCGATCCATGTTCGAGCCTGTGTGGAAATGCTATAGTCTCCGCGTTGAGCCAGATAGCATCATAACCACAGGCTTTCTTGAAGTCAATCTGCAAATTCTGGAGTGCATTGGGCAACTACACGAGGACTTCTATCTGCAAAGCAAAGATGACCGTTGATGATCCTGCCATTGAAGGTCTTAAGCTGATTTGCATGTCTAGTATGCCCCAAAACTAGAAAATCGTGAGCTTCCCTGAACAGGTACACAAGTGCCTCAATGACCAGACTTCATAAGTGAACATCAAAAGCCCACGCCCCACAAGTTCCGCATACCCTAATCCCCATACCTCTCTCCTAAATCGTAAGCCCGAAATCTAGTCCCTATACCCTAAGCCTATATCTTAGGCCCTGAGTCCCCGTCCCTGAGCTCTATAAGCCTTGTAGACTTGAAATCCTGATCCCTAAGACTTCAACCCTACACCCACACCCCATGACCCTCTGAAAGAGTTGCAGACCCAGGCACCCGGAGCGGCAGAAGTGGCCCCGCCGATCTCGCTGTTAGTCGCGCAGGCAGCTTAGGTAGGAGGCTTTTGACCTTTCAGATGTCAGAAGGGTATCCAGGGTCTTGGCAGCTTGCACGTGTCACATGGAAGGATTCTTTAGCAGCACTCTGCCAGGAGACACCACGGGTTCCTTCGGAATCCTACGCAGAACTTTGGGGTTTGGGGTCACAAAGCGAACCTTGTCTGAGAAACCCCCCCCCCAAACTGCTTCAACTTACATACAGGCTTGTGACCTCTGATGAAGCAGTTGTTCTGAAGCTGTGTGCTGCTGACCTTCCCATAACACTGGAACAGAGGGATCCCCTGCCAAAAGAATGAATGCAGGACGGGGAGGGCGCAATACTTTGGTACAGGAGGGAACCAGTCTCCCAATGCCCAATGCCTTTCCGTGGGTTTCGAGTTACACCTTAAACCCTAGACCCTGAGCCCTACACCCCTAAACCCCTAAATCCAAAACCCTTCGAAGGAAGGTCATGGCTTGTGGGCTCGGGGTTTCAGGGCAGGCAGACATTTAGGGTTTAGAGAGCGCCGGGTATGATAGTTTCCGTTTATGATAGTTTCCCAGGTGGGTGGTTGACAAAATTATGGTCCGTCTTTGGGTACCCTAAATATTAGGTGCCGTATTATAATAGGGATCCAAAAAGGTACCATAATTTTGACAACCACCCAGGTCCGCCACGAACCGGCATTTACGAGCACGAGCAAGTAGGAGTAGGGTGCTTACAGCAGGACCTCTTGCTTTCCTGGAACATAGTCGTACCATCTGTAGACCCTAGAGCGATGAACAGGCCCTAGCTTGAATCCTAGGATCGATGCCCTAAACCTTAAGAATACCTTCAGCAGCAGGAAGTTTCATTTTCTGACTTTCCCTCAAGAGTTCAATTAAGGCGCCTCACAGAAACCTCGGATGCCTAAGTCCCGAGAGTTTATCCCCCTCACCTCCCAACATCTTTCTGACACCCTGAAGCCTAAAGAATATACCGCATATCCGCATGCCACAGCCCTAACAATCCCCTAAACGCTACTCGGAGGGTCAGGGGACTTAGTAAGTATGTTAATAAGGGGGAGAACTAGGGCTACTAAAAGGGTTATGGAGGTTAAGCCCCTGACCTTCCAAGTAAGCTTATAAATCCTAAACCTAAAACCTTAAACCCTAAACCCTAAGCCTTAGCTCCGTGAGGCGGCGGCCCCTGCAGTCTCTGCAGCCATCGTCCCAGCGCCATCTGGCGGCGATGAAGCTGCGCCGGTCATGTCGCTTTTGGGCCCACAGGTCGCTTGGCGTTTACGATGAGGCTTAGGGCTTAGGCTTATAGTCCCCCTTATTTAGATAGAATATTAGGGGTATATTGGGGTTATATAGGGATAATGTAAAATAAAATGGAAACTACTATTTAGGGCTTATGTGTAAGGTTTTGGGGTTTATAGTCCTCCTTAAGTAGATAGAATATGGCTTTGGGTATGTTCGAATAAGATCCCCATATACCCCATATTCTATCTACTCAAGGGGGACTAGAGGACTTGAGGATCATGTTTAGGGTTGTTTCTCCAAAAGTGGAGAATCACATGGAAAACACAATGGAAAATGACATGGAAGCTACTAGTTACGTAACCTTGTAGGATAGGGCTACCAAAAATTGAGGGTCCAAGTACCACTAAAATTGGCTTCGAGTCCTAAATACCATAAGCTGACAGGTTTCACTATGTTGCCTGAAGCCCATAGGTTCATCAGCTGTTTGGAATCCAAGCACTCGGCTTCTTCTGCAACCTAGGACTTCCTCGTATTAAGCACAGTCCATGCAATCGCCAAGATGAACCAGATGGGAAAGTGTTTCGCTCAACCATGGGCCAGGGGGAGGGGTTCCAAACTTTAGGGTTCTCTTGGTTCTTCTTCTGGCGTCTGTATAGCCAGCATTATATACTAGTTTTTATGGGTGACAGGAAACACTACTGCAAATACTCTCACGGGAGTGCTTAGTTGAGTTGAAGACTGAAAGCCGTAACGCAGGCACGCTCAGCGTTTCGTCCTCCGCGCAGCGCGGAAGAACCGATGCCGGAGGCTCCGGTCCCTAGGGCATTGACTCTAGGAATGTTGGAGTTGTTCAGAATGAGTGTCCCCAAAATTGCCATGAGGTAGGTTCCGTTTTTGGTTAGGATCCCCCTTGGTTCCTATACTCTGGGCTGAATTCGTTCTAGTTCTTGAAGGGCGTGAAGAAGGATTTCTATCACGGTTTTTAGTTTGATAACTAGAATATCCTAACACCATATACCTATGCGCCAGTGGAAGATGACGGATTTGCCTGTGTGGTTTTGAAGTCCCCTTCCTGATGCGGTATCATAACTCGTCGGCATCGACCCCACATGCGAGTAGACCATGCCTGACGTGGAAATTCGATTGGGTCATCAAGACAACATCTTTCCTCCCAAGTCCCAAGCCCTAAACCCTTACTAAACCCTAAACCCTGAATACCTAAACCCTAAATCCCTAAGTACCTAAACCCTAAACCCTAAATTCAAAAAATCCGAAGGGTTGTAAAAAAACATCCAAAAAAAACTAAGGCCTAAATTCCTAAACCCTAAATGCCTAAACCCTAAATCCTAGACCAGCAGCAACTCGATTCAGGATGGTGGTTTCACCTTGCTTGGCCCTGGGGCGCGGGCCCAATTCAAGCCACTCGCTACGAAAAGGTGTAGGACAGAAGCATACCTTAAAGGCCCCAGTAGCCCGGGTGTAGGGTTTAGGGCTTAGGATTTAGGAATTACGGTTTAGGGTTTAGGGTTCAGGATTTAGGGTTCAGGATTTAGGGTTTAGGATTTAGGGTTCAGTCAAAGGCCCGCCAACGGGGGTGTAACAAGCGGGGGCGTAAGGCCCTTGGCCCAGCCGGGCCCAAATGGGCCCAATCGGTCCCAAACGCGCCCATTGTGAATTTTCCCACGTTTGGTTCTCTTTCCGCACATGTGAAAAAAGAAGGAAACCTCTCGTAGAAGCCCTTGTGCAACAGAGGAGCAGGGAATGTGACCACATCAACGCGGTGACAAACGGGGAATTTCCCAAAATCGCCCAGAACAGCGCAAAATGACCAACAACGCCCCAAAACGGACCATTGCGGGAGATTCTCATTTTGATGCTGGAATTTCCCCAACCATTTCTGGAATGGTCCGGAAGCGGCAACATTTTGAAATCTTGGCCCTGCAGAATGTTCTAGGAGTGTATTCTCACAGGGTGCTGAAATTTGGCCTTACACCCTGGTTTGCTAAGCCCTGGTTAGCGGGAGCTAATTTAGGTGCCTTAAGTACCCTAAATAAGCATGCCGGGTGTAGGTTTTAGAAGCGACCTGAAGCCTCATTGTGTGGGCACTTTTGAAATTCCGTTTCAAGGTGACATGGTGCTTGAGCTAGTCACAAGCAGGATCATTTGAAGGGATTTTTCATGTTTGCCATGACCCATCTAGAGCAATCTTTACCCAGAAGTGTCGAATGCCCTCTCCAAATAAACAACTTTCCCGTTTTGCTTTTGATAATTATTCTCCATATTATACAATGGTACTATATGTTGGGGGGGGGTTATTATGAGGCGGTCGTGAGGGTTATCACGATAGGGAGGGGATTCGTGCTTCGTAAAACCATGGTATAAATCATAAGCCGGCAGCCCGCAGCTGTGCACTGTCCTGGAATCCAACAAAAGTCGGTTCTGGTAATCCAAGATGGCAAAGATTGCTTTTTTGTTCGGTTGGGTCGGTTTGGACTTGTCCTCGCGTCCTAAAGTAATTAGCCTGGATACAAGTATTGAAGATCATATTGCAATCTGGCCCTTCTGGCTACAGGAGGCAGGAGATCTATGGCCTGATTCGGACAGGATTTTGGCTTCATGTGCATACGTGTTTGGCCCAGGAATCCAATTATGTTGGCAAACCTAGAGTGGATCATCATTTTGTATGCACCACCTATATAAGGTCCCTAAGTTGTTTCAAATCCCAGGATGGTGGTGCAGGATTTCCTGCGCCAAGCGTGGTCCTTCAGGGCTAGATGAAACCTAACAGGATGTATGACATGGCTTTAAGGGGCTCAAGCTGCACGCAGTCTCAGGTCAGTGTTTTCTCAACTTAAACTTAAAATTCTAAGCGTACCTGCCAGCCCCAAAAATGTTAACATCACCTCCCAGAAAGCAGAGGCTTGAATTGCTGTTCTATGGCAAGTGTCATGAACTTTGATGCGCTTTCTCATGGTTCTAGAATACATTGCAATCCCTGAGCATAAAACCGTAAACCCTAAACAATACGAGCTTGCTCTTAAAAGCGAGTGCTGGAACCAGTTGCTTCTACTACGCTTCTGGATCTAGAGAAGAGCATTCTGTTGTATGTTGCGCTGATAGGTTGCATGCGTTGTTGGATATGGCCTACCTTTGAATGAGAGCCTTAAACCCTAAAAACCTCCCTCCTTAGCCTTGGAGCAACCCCCGGCCTGAAGCCCTATGCCCAAAATCTTGGAACCAAGAACCTGCACCTGAACCTAAAGCCTTGCATACTAAACTCTACCCCCTAAACCCTCCCCACCCTAAACCGTGGTCCCTCGAACCTAAACCCCAAACCTTACTCCCTACCCTAAACCCTCGACCCCCTGAAGCCCAAAGGAAGCCGAGAACTCTGACTGTGCCAACCCCTGCTCGGGCTGGGGTCGGCCAGCTGGATCATTAATCCAGGTAATGGTAGATCTGCACTGTTAGATTTCTAGGATTTTGGGGTGTTTTTTTCGAGTCTAGGGTAGAGGATTTACGTAGGTTTCGGGCTCAGGATTTACAGTCTACGTTTTTTCTGGGCTAGGAGGAGGACGGGGACCCCAGGAGTTTCCGAAGAATGAGATCCCTTGATCCCCTGCTATCCTTTTCGAGCTTCCAGGCATTCCACGACTCAAGGTTAAGAGGATAGGGTTTGGGGCAGGGCTCCGGGTTTAGGGATTAGGGTTTAGGGATTATGGTTTGGGGATTAAGGTTTATGGATTAGGGTTTGGGGATTAGGGTTTATGGACTAGGGTTTACGGTGTAAGGATTAGGGTTTAGGGTTTAGGGGGAAATCGGGGCTTCCCAAAATTAGGAGTACCTTTTTGGGGGGGCCCCATGAAAGGATTGTAGTATTTTAGGGTTTATACTGGGGTAAAGAAACGAACATTTAGCAGTCCGGCATAACTTTGAGAACCCTGAACCTTAGGAATTTTGGTACTATAGATTACTACAGGCATGCAGGGTTTTTAGTCACAACAGTAGCTTAGCAACCCCATGTGACCTTGAAACCCGCCATGAATTCTTGGAACTCCTGCTGGGGTCATAGCATCCCGTCAAGAACTTCCCAGTGTCTCACATGCCCTGAGTCTCCAAACAGGATGCATGTCGGGGGGATGGGATCGAAAGTAATTGTCAGTCAATATCACCCCTAATCCCATGTTATCCCTATGAAGCCATAAGAAACATCAATTGTTATAGGGCCTCCAAACCTCCCATTATCCAACTGGCGGCAAAGTTCCCGAGGATGAGGCCTTAAACCCGAAACCCTAAACGAGCGGAAAGGAGGGTTGATAGTTGCAGGAATCACGCAGCTTGTGCTGGAATTTGTCTGCAAAGGGCTTCTACAAAACGTTGTAAAGATGGCAGTACTAATGACAGTAATAACAAGAATAGTAGTAATGGTGGTATGAATGATAATAGGAGTGATAAGAATCGTAGGAATCCATTTTTTCTGCGCTGGTGTTGTTCAGTCCTTTTGCCCACTTGACATGGGTGCTCGATTTGAGAAGGGGATTATATCAGCCACTGCTTCGGATGGAAGCTGTTCTCCACATTTCAGGTTTTAGTGGAGGAGGTTTGGACTCCATCGGGGAGGCCAGGGCTTTTGATTTAGGATTATAAGGTTTATAGGGCTTTGGGTTTGGGATTTAGATGCTTGGAGCCTTTGGGATTGCCACACGGAAGCAGAGCGCCTCCGCTTGCGGGAAAAAGGCAGAGGAGCCGGTCTTTAATCTTTGAGCGCCCGCAAGACGAGAATGCATGCATGCTTGCCCAAGATCCGCAAAGGCCCCCCATTATACCCTAAACCCTGAAGCCCTAAACCCTAAACCCACTAATTGATTCTCACTGTGGATCCCATCGCCAGGCATGAGTTCCCAGGCGGTTCATGAACTCAGAGTTCTTAAGCCTAGCCTCCCCCCTTCAGGGAGCCCCGCAAACCCAAAAACACCCAAAAGCCCCTGGTAGTCCGTATATGGGGCCAACGGCCCCTATTAATTGGTTGCCTTTTTTTTGTTTGGGGGGGGTTGGGGGGGTGCTTGTTTTGTGATGTCGCAGGGCATACCAGCATACCAACTGGACCTATGCATAGATGCATTCTGCGTGCACCCCTTCACAATGGACATCCCTGAGGTCTTTGATGAATACTGACGCCTAAACCCTCTGGATAAGCGTCTATACTATGGGCCTTGAAGTTCTAGACCCGGCGGGAACAGGCAGAAGCTTGCAGCCGCAGCTATGCACCAACCTAACCTCCAAGTCATACATCAATTCACCTCCCTGAGCCTGAAGCCTCCAACAAACCTTGAAAGTTAAAGGCTTGACTTCTACCTGCAAACCTTCAAGCGCCAATTCTTTTATAGACCTTCTGCAGGTATTGACCAAAGTTGTGCCTGCCGATTAGTGAGGGTTTCACAGGAAGGGCGGCTGGGATGGGGTCCTCGAATCATTAGTTAAAGGCGGATGCCGAAAAGCGCCCCTAAATCTGGTCAATATCCGGTGGCTTATTGTCAGGTACATGCGTGCGTTGGATGGTTACATGTCACCCGCGACAGTGAAGAAGTTTGCGTTTCTGACTCAGTCGGTGTCGGTTCTGACTTGGTTCAGGGCATAGGGTCTATAAAGGCTTGGCCAGCATACGCACCCTGCTTGGGTTTTTCCTAGCACCCCTAAACCCAAAACCCTAAACTCTAAAAAGTATCTTCACAAAATGGTTCTGCTCGTCATAAGGGTCCATGTGCCCTGGCCCAAGCAAACATGGCACCAACATGATCCATAATCTAAACTCCTTGCAGGGGGTTATATAGGAAATTATATAGGGGACTACTATGAGGGATATCAAGGGTGGTACTAGGAGTTTGGACTACAGCTCACATGAAAAGGGGGAGAGTAGTTTGGGCCCCAGCCTTCAGCCCAAGACTTACACATTGAACTTGTAAGATGTTATTGCGGGGAGTTTTCCATACACACAGCGAAGGCTCCTACTTTCACACCTGAAGGGTTCATGCGCTCCAGTTAGGCCAGTAAGAATCATATGTAGCAAGCATATCTTTTTGGAGTCAAGGTTAGGCTTCATGACTTGAGGCTTCAGTGAGTTTCGAGGCTTCATTTCTTAGGCTTCTGCGCCCGCATCACTTTCAGCCAAAGGCGCAGCAGCCGCCACCGCTGCTACCACCACCACCACTACTACCGCAATTGCCGCAATCCCCACTCCGGCAGCAGCCGCCGTCGCCCCCGCCCCAGCCGCCGCCACAGCTCCACGAGCAGCATGCCCATGCAAGCCAAATCCTTCAAGTAGATGGATAGTTCCCAAAATTGGGGTCCCATTTTGGCATCCCTAAATATCAGATGCCGTAATATAATCTATAACCCAAGAGCGGTCCATAATTCTGAGAACAACCCAAATCTCAAAGCCCGGAACCCTGTGCATGACTGTTTTCAGGAATCTGCCGCGAGCCAAGGTGGCAGCTGCTTCGGGGCGTAGAGTTCTGCCACGCCAGCCGCATCCTCCATCGGGATCTGAAGCCCCAGGCTTTGAGAGTTTGGGGTTGTTAGGGTTGCTGTATCCTTATGAATCCCCAGTTTCCATCTCAATTTCATGACATATCCCATGGGCTCTTCAAGCTCAATGTCTTGTTTATTTGATCTTCCGGTACGGAGTTTTTACTACATCTGACACCCCAGGTTTTGAGACTCTAGGGCTTCGGGTCAGAGTTTGAGGGTTGAGGGGCTCAGGGTTTCCGATTCAGGTTTACTTCTGGGGGTTGCAAGTTTTGAGGTATTAGGTTTTGGTTCTTCATGCATCAGAGGAAGGTACATCTTGTCGAGAGTTTTATGCATCTTGCTGGAGAAGCCTCGGGCTTGTGGGAGGCCCGATCAGTAGTCAGGATGCTGGTGAAGAGGGGTTCGCGCGCCCGTTGGAAGACTGACTCATGGTTCAGAGCCAAGATACAGCTTGGGGTTCAAGTATGTCAGATGTGGGCATTTCAGGAGTTTAGGGATTAGAACTTAATGTTTAGAACCATTACCCTCGGGATCCTTCCCTACGTATGATAACACCCCGTATACTATAGAGAAACCCTTCCGATCCAGCATTGTCAAGACATAGACACAAGCCCGTCAAGAGGTGAGCAATGGGAAGCGACAAGATACGGGATGAAACCCTAAACTTAAACCACAGAGCCTGAAAAGAGACAGAGGGAGGGAGAGACCTATGGCTTTGGGTGCTCCAGTTTAGGGTTTGGGGGGGGTGCGGGTCACAGATCGCTTGAAGGGTTTGTGAGGGGTTTAGAGCACGAGGTTTTTGCTTTTGCTTTTGGGTTTCGGTGTTCTGGAGCCCATGCAGCCAGGTTCTGAAGAGTTGTTGGGCCTGAATTCTAGGGACAGCCCTGTGGATGGTAATGTTCCTAGTGTTTAGTTTGGGTACTGCCCCCACCAAGTAACAGTCTATATTAGGGGTCCTATCAAGGGCTATATATATAGCACCATACTAAAACTATTTTCCAACTGTTACTGGAGGGGGGGCAGTACCCAATGTTTAGTATGTAATCAAGGACAAAGAAGGAATGGATTACCGGACTATTGTACGAGAGTAGATGCTGCTAAACCATAAGGATCAATTCCTGCATTTCCTGCTGAGAGCATCGAGAGTGTGGACTGTGAGCGGGGAACATGGAGATGTAACTAGCAACACAAACCCTAAGGGTCCAAGTACCTAATAATCATATACTTACCCAAAACCTGTACTACAATTACTATTGCCCAAATCCCAAGAACCTAATTACTAGTTGCATGGACCCTCTGGGAAAGGGATTCCAATTCTGAACCCCCAGCCCCAAGCCTCCGTTCATGGCTGGAGGTAAAACCTAGCCCCTAGAACCAAGGGCTCCAAACTCCTCCATCCCAAGCCCTCAAGATCTAAACCCGAAACCCTGACCCTTGCACCAAGCCCGCCAGAATCTGCTGATTGATCAGCGTCTTCGCCTCAAGATCGCAGACTTCGGATTAGTTGGAAGCTGAGGATTTGGGTTTAAGGCTTTAGCTTTTAGGGTTTCGGCGTTACCCCAAAATGGCAAAACACCCGAAAGCAGAACTTCATGACAATCAAGTGTTGCTTTCAGGTCCCTGCTTTGGCAGAAAGATATTTTTGTGATTTGCAGTGGTTGGGCTGACGCGGATTCAGCTTCGGGGGTTCGAGTCCGTAAGCCAAGTTAGCTTTCAATTGAAAACGTTTTTGATTGAAACTAATTATTTCTCAATTGAACAATTCGTCTAAATCAAAATTTTGATTTTCAAAGATCACTTGCTGTGAGCTTTGTCCACAAAAAGGTGGAGAACTCACCACCGAGAATTCTTTTTTCCAGATTGCAGCAGACCGAACCGTCATCGCAAACACTAACACATGAAACAGCCAACCAACTTCAACGTCTTCCTTGAAGTTTAGTGCAAAGGTTTCTGGTCTGGGCTGGGAGTTTTGGGTTTGGGATTTAGGGTTTGGGCTTTTGCGTTCAGGGTCTGGGTCTGGCTCTCATCCGATAGTGCTTCAATATTGCACGCCTGCACAGAAGTTGCTAACCAAGCATGGCGCATGGGCTCAGGGGTACCAACTTCAAGCCTAATAGTGAAGGTTACGCCGGACAGGTAATAGGTAAACTTGTTGGAGTTTTCCTTCCTATTGCTATCGCCATTAGAGTAGCCAAGGTTTATGTTGGCTTTTGTGGGCATTTGAAAGAGTCCCCTCCCCTTGAGGAGACACCTTCCCATCATGTGGGGAATATTCATTACTGGGTGAGGGGGGCTATGTTTTGAATATAATGTGCAATGAGGGAGTGGGGATTGTGGAGATGACACTTCATGCCCGAATCGCCCGAATCGAGAACGCGGCGCCCAGGCAACGCTTTTCCCGGCACAACTTTTTTGTAAGATTTCAACTTGGACGTCCACATAGGCTTCAGTGATTCAACTCTCAAGCTCATGCACTGCGTCCTACACCCTAAACCTGAACCTCTGAATCTTTATTAGCCTTTCGCACGCAGCCGGAAATCAAGCTTTGAATCCCAGCTTCCATTTCATTTTCCATTTTCTTTTCCATTTGATTCTCCATCATTGGGGTAATATTATAATCCCTATATACCCTAAACCCTAAACCCTAAACCCTAACCCCCTTATATAACCCCAATATACTGCGCTCTGTGCAAGGCACGGCCCTTCACCGTTCCGCTAGGGGAGTGCCCTCGCCATGGGGTTGCGCGCTTTTGGTGTTTGGAGCTTAGGGCTTTCCGTTGAGGATCTCAGGTTTTTGGGGGTTCAGCACTTGTGGCTTGCGGCTTGAGGTTTGCGGTTCAGGGTTTTGCATTTGGGGCTTTAGGGTTAGTGGTTGGGGTCTGGACTTTCGTGTTCTCTCTGCCTATTGCTCTGACGATTACGAGTAGGTAGAATTGCTTATTGCGGTTGCGGCATATAGGGTTCAGGCATTTGATCGTTCAGCCGTTTGTTATTGAAGGGGATGAAATCACATTTCAGTTTCATCGAGGTTGCCAAGGGTTTGAACATGTGGGGCTTGCAGCTTAAAATTCTTTAGGCTTTAGTATTTCGATGTCGGAATTGTTGTATGAAAGTAATTAGACCTTGCACCGCCCCTCATTTGAGTCAACCTCTTTTTCCAAGGCGAGAGCGCTTTGTTTTTTGGCGTTAATCTTTCTGCCTGTTCCATCGACATTAAGCATCCCCCTACTGTTGCATGTCCCCACCCCTTACGTTATGCTAAGGTGCCCCAATATGTGCCTGAAACCTTAGGGGGAAGTGATTTCATTACACATCTCTCAAGGAATTGGCGCTATGGTCTGGGCTAGCCCGTTGAGGGTTTCCAAGCCAACATGAAACCCCATAGTCTTCAATCTTTGGCATATTCCATGTTTGTGAGGTGTAGGGTTTAGCGTTCAGTATCGCATTTAGGGATCATCCATCCAGACTGCCTGGGGCCCCACACAATCCTCTTACAACCCAAAAAAACTTCATCTCCCTCTTGCAGAAACGCCAACATAGCTCTCCTCGCTCTAAGCTGAGTGACTTCCCGCGTGACATGAACCCTAGATAGGATCACATAGGGCTTTAGGCTTAGGATGTAGGAATGGAGCATCGCACAGAAAAAATCAATTGGGGTCATTCGGTTCATAGGTCTAGGCCCAGGTAGGCAAGGCCAAAAATATATCCAAGTCATATCCGCTCCTTAGCTCTCTAATTTCCTGAGTATTTGGGGTAGCACTACTGTTTCGCACTTTCCTACCTAGTGGAAATCAAGCTCCGCTATCTCGGTGCGGGAACAACCTCAAATAGCTGTAGCTAATTGTAAATAACCCCAGCTACTGGGTAACCTAGCGGGGTAGTATAGGGAGGGGTGACACGAGAGCCCATGAATTCAGGATTCGCCATGGGGGTCCGGATTTGAAAAGCGAGACTATGTTGGGTTCATCTAAGAGTCTAAGGAGTCTACCGTCCCCACGCTCAATCTGTTAAGAGGTTTTTGTCATTCCTGTACAGCATCGGCTACTGAACCCTGTTCTCGGCTCAGGCGTGGATGTGTAGGCAATGACCTTATCAAAACAAAACCTGCAGATGGTTGGTTCTTGAAATTAGAACCCCGTGGTTTTTGCTTAAAGCGCATGCAGTGCTTAATCCAGAGGTGCTAGAAAAAAAGGCTTGTAATATTGAGAACCAGTACCTGGCTTTTTCTCTAAGTCATGGACATTTAAAAAAGCTTATGTTGGATTGCAGAAGCGACCGTATCACATCGGGTCTTTTGAAGAGCCAAGATCCAGATGCAAGCGCAAAGGAGAGCGGCAGCTTGCATCTAAGCTAAGGAACCACCGCGGATCTGGCGGTGGATAGAGGGATCATATAAGGCATAAAAAAGGGAACAGATCATGTAGGGATATTGGAAAAGAACATGGAAACTACTATATTCTAGGGATTGTATAGGGATTATATAGGGGTTAGATAGGGATAATGGTAATGTGACAAAGCTTCTCATACCCTGTTTCCATCGGGGAGGGAATCGGGGAAGATGCGGCGGAAGGGCAACCGTTACGGTGCCGCCCGCAGCCATGAAAACGGCAAAGGCCCAAGACTTTTTGGTCTGGATACCTGCTCTTGCAAGCGTTCCCCCCATGTTGTGGCCAAGAGGGACCTCATTTTTGACATCCATCGATTTAGGTTGGTTTCCTTCAGACATGTTTACATTGTGTTGTCCATTCTTTCACTCCCTACTAGCAACCAGGACCTTATACACAGCTTTCTTACGGCTCATCTAGCTTCCAGGATCGCTATTACCCTTTGGGATTTCAGGGTTTTGGGCTTGGTATTTAAAGTTTAGGCTTTAGGGGTCCCGGATTTTGGTGTTCAGAGTTTAGAGTTTACACCCTGTACTAACTTCACACTGTCAGAACTCCCCTTGAGAACTTATCCTCAATCCTTCTTCGGGGACGATGGTCCATGCTGAGGAATGTAGAAGCCAAAGCAGTCGTAGCAGTGTGCTGGAGGGGGGGTATATACTGTACGTAATACTTACAGGCTATGACGGGACAATCTTCCTGATCCTTCATTCATGCTGTTTCATTAGGTTCGAGGCCTTCTGCCGGGTTTGGGCTTGGCAGTTAGGGCTGCAGTGCATTTCTCAAATGGGATTACTTCTGTTCAGGGTTTTCCCCCTGCGTTGCCTGCAGAAACAGCTTATCGGAAGGAATGTGATCTAGAGCTTCGGACGACTTTAGCCGCTAAGCGCTAGACCCCGAACCACAACACCCTCAGCCCTAACACCCTAAATCCTTCACCCTAAAACCCTAACCCCTAAACCCTTAAACCCTCAACGTGAGAACCTTAAAGCCTAATCCTACAGGGGGACGATGTGGCCCAAGGTGTGATATTTACACGGGCAATCGCTGGAAAGTGTTGCCCCAAGGCTGTAAATCACGCAGGCGTACGAACCCTGACATAAGCAATCCTAAGCCCTGAACTCTAAACCTTGCACCTTAATCCCAGAGCAGTAAGCATCAAGCCAGACACTCAGAAATCAGATTTATTTGGGTGAGCATGCTTATGCACGAGCAGGATCTCCCCAAAGGGTTCCTGCATACCCCTTTGAAACAGCCCCGGCAGGGCTTCTAAAAGGGTAGTCGGCCCACCGCAGTGACAAATTCCCTGCAGCCTAACCCCAGAACCTTGTAAACTCTAAACCCCTGAGCCCTCAACCCCTGACCCCAAAACCTCTAAACCCGAATTGTTGACTTCCTAGCCCCAAACCCCAACCCTAAGCTCTAAACTTCAAAATCCTGACACCCTAAATCCTAAAACCACCAAACCGCCTAAATTCCAAGCTTTAAAGCCACCAGAATCAGGCCGTGTTTGGGCACAAGTGGCCCATGGACAAACAGAGGCCACCCGGGTCTACTGCGCGGTTGAAGGTTAGGGTTTAGGGTTTGGGTTTTAGGGCCTAGGGGTGAGGTCGTAGAGTTTAGAACTTTGTTGGTTTGGGTCTATTTAGAGTTTAGGCTTTGGAAAGAGCTGAAACATGGAAGCTGGCCATTTCATGCTACCTTTGCCCCAACTGTTCGCATGACGACTTTGCGGGTTCCGCATACAGGTCCATGAGTAGTTGATTACAGTTGAAATATATGCCACCCTAAACCCTAAACCCTAAGCTTGCTCCCTGAACTTACCATAGCTATAGCTGGCCGCCCAGTATCTAAAGTTCCAAGTATGGGCCCCTAATATGGGCCCTTTGGAAATCTAGGCGGATTCTAGGAACCCTTAAGGGTACATATAGGAAAAATAGTAGGTGTAAAAGGATCCCAGGGTTTAAGGGCCCATACTAGGGGCCCATGGTTCCAACCTTAGGAAGTATGGACTACATACTGTGAAGCTTTCAAGTGCATAAGAAACACTCACTTTGTCACGACCTGGTTTTGGCCAAGAATTCCTTCCATCTACCATCATCTTACACTAGCACGCTGCCTTAAGCGTTGAAGCCTATAATCATTGAACTCTCATACCCAACGGGTCCAGGGTTGAATGCTCGTGCTGCAGACAGGTGAGGATAAGAATCAGGCTGAAAGGTTTGGCTGTTATGTTCAGACATTGGGGGTCCGGTTTCCTTAGAGTCCCTAAAGTGCAGGCCGCAATATATTGGGATCTTTATGCGGGCTCAATCTTAATGGGGGCCCCACCAAATCCGGATGAGTTATAGGGCCACTTCTTCAGGAGCATATAGGGACTATTCTGACCACACAGGACTACTATGGGAGATCTCTCCCCTCCTTCGCTACTACGAAGCAAGAGGCGGTAAGTACATCAAGATACGCTGCCCTGACGGCCCCTGAACTCTTAGACTCTGCCTGAGAGGAAGAATTGGGCCCGGAAGCACCTGCTCACCAGCATCAGGCAGGCCGCAGCGTTTCGGTCGTAGGTTACTGAGTCTTAACTGGCTTGAAGAAGCTCAACTCGCCTAATTCAGGGGGAAGCCAGGAGGGGGTACTACAGAGGGGCAGTGGTTCGGCACTGGCGAGGATTCGCGTAGAGTTCTGGTGTCCAAAGTTGAGACTCCCAGTTAGAATGGGCCTGCAGGCATTTGGGGTTTTGATGTAGGGTCAAGTCCTCTTTGTGGAGGGTTTATATGCGCAGGTGTAAATTGGATTGCGTAAGATGATGTATAGAACAGGTTAGTTATTACATAGGCGGGATTAGGCCTCAAGATTTAATGATCAGTTCTCAGAAAAAATGTTTAATGTTTCCAGTTTACATGAAGAGACAGTGTTTAGTCTCCACCATTGACTGGCGCAAAAACCCTAGCATCCAAACGGAAATCCTTACAGCCAACGCCTTGAAACCTGAACCCGAAGCAGTACACCCTAAACCGTGAACAGTAGCCCGAGTCGTTTTGTGCAGGGGTGGGGTTAGGAATGGCTACCCTTGTTCGGAAGTCCTTAGAAAACGGTTATATGGAGTAAGTGCTAAGTAGGTTTTGGGAGATTGGGGTTCGGTGCGTAAGTGGGAGGATGTGGTGCCCAGAGCTTCAGAATGCTGATCTCAAAATTCAGGGATGATGCTCTCTGGAATATAGGAGTGATACTTAATGAATGAGAATCCTTCTAGCTGACGGGGGCGGATATGGGGACAGCCTGGTTTTTACAGGTTGTATTACGCACTATAGAAAGGTTTTATAAGTTAATGGATTTAGGGGTACCCCCTGGTTGAGTGCCCTGAAACTGCTACATGCTCAGACTTGGCAGTCTGTGCTTCTTTGCCCATTTCTATAACTTCCCAGATCCGAAGGTCTTATCCAGGGCCGTTTCAGGGGAGGTGGAGACAAGCCGGGCTAGGATATGTAATGGGAACATGAGGGATACATAAACAGTGGGAAGGCGATATATGTGCGTATAAACATGTTTATTTGTCTAGATATTCGGCATTTTGGAGTTCTATAAGGTTTTCCATCCCTTGTAGATGATCCTAAACCTAGCTGGATGCTTGGAATCGCCTACCGACGCCTAAGCCTACTTGGAGGGCCAGGTGACCTAGTAAGTAGCTGTATAACCCCTACAGTATAGCCCGCATAATAACTCGAGTTGTCCCCTTATTAACCTACTTACTTAGCCCCCCAGGCAGGCTTCAACCGCAAACCAGTCCATGGAATCCCGACTGCTGATTTCAAGTCCTTCCTGACCTTAGTATCTTAGTACATGTCTATAATACTACTTTGAGCAAGCTTCGAGCTTTGCTTTAGGTTTAAGGTGTCAGGTTTGGAATTTGGGGTCTAGGGTTCAAAGGTTTAGATTTCAAGGTTTTTAATTTAGGGTTTCATTAACAATTCAAAGGTTTAGAGTTTGGGGTTTAGGGTTGCCTCCACAAAGTGATGATGCGGCTTATAGTTGAAATATTGCATGAACCCAAGATCCTTTTATTTTTGGGAATGGTGATGCTCTAGTATACAAAGTAGAGCAAGTGGGGTTCCATACTTCCAGACTTGCGAAGGCAAGGGCAAACCAGCAGGCAACCCTACAGTCCCTGCAAACCCAAATCATCTGCAGGGTCAGGGGATCTTAGTAAGTTGGTTAATAACCCCTGTAACTTATATACTAACCCTAGTTGTCTTCCTTATTTACCTACTTACGAAGTCCACCTGACCCTCCCAGTAAGTCCTAAATACCCGTTCAACCTTACACGCGCCAAGGAGAATACACCCGAAAACCTCACAAGTCCTGAACCAATAAGAACATCTCTGAGGAGCCGATCAGCTGCTGTAGGATTAAAGTGCTGTTGTATGTTTTTATCCCAAGACGATGAGACTTGAGGCTGCTCCCTCTCCGCTGCTAGCCTCAAAGGCCGTGCGCCTGGAGAAGGCTATCTTTCGGGAGTCTTGTGTTTGGGGGAATACTTGATATTTGGATAGGTACGCTGATTGTACGCTTCGTGTTTGTTTCTAACACAATTATCGGAAAGAAGTGCAGACCCTTTTGGCTTAGGGAACCTGACAAGCAGGCTTACATTTAGGGCGCAGGGTGGATTCTAAAGTCTATGGCCCTTTTGCTCGAGAGCACAAGCTTGCAGGGGCCTAGTGTAGGTTTTAGAGTTTAGGGTTTAGTGTTGGTTAAAGGTTTAGGGGCCGACGAGAACGACCAATGCCATGGTCCTAGATTCCTTGTATGACTATTGCATAAGGTACCTCAAATAGATCTTTCAACCCTAGAACTTCAACCCTAAACCCTAACATCTTAACCGCAAATATTTTCTGGAGTCTGGCAGTCTGGGAACTGGCCTGACCTGATTGTTCTCAGGGGGGGGGGGCAAAGGACCCAGAACCCGGGAAGACCTTCAACACTTTCTGGGTTTTAGGGCGTTTAGGATTTTAGGATTTAGAGGGCTTGGGTTTTTGTTTAAAGGCCCTTAGGGTTTAGGCCTTCATAGGCTTTGGGGTTTTGGGGCCCTGAGGGTTTCCGAGTTCTCACATATTCGAGGCCTTGGGCTCGAGGATTTGCGCGCTTCGGCCTTGGTGTCGGGGATGCTGGGCCTCAAGGTCTGTTGATGCCCCTTCCCCCCATGGCCTCCTTAATCAGATGGGAGTTTCCCAAAATTTAGGAGTACCCTTTTAGGGGTTTTAGGGCTTTAGGATTTTTAGGGTTTAGGGTTTTTAGGGTTTAGGGTTTAGGGATGATGAGCTATAGTGGGGGTTTCCCAAAATTAGGGGTACCCTTTTAGTGGTCTACACCCTGAGCCTATATCATAACTGTCACAAAAAATCTTTTGGATCAAAAACATGGAAGTATGGCTGTGTCACCCGTCACGGATTCAATAGCCTGCCCCCCGTTATCAGCTTTTTAAACTTCTACGGGACAAACACCCTTTACCACAAAGCATACACCCGAAACGTTTGCATGTCCAATGGGCTCATTCCCTCTGAATTACCTTTACCTAACCCTTAGAAATAAGCCAAAAGCCCTATACCTTCGGTACTGCCCCCCCAGCAACAGTTGGATAATAAATACAATATAGTTACATATAGCCCTTAATAGGATCCCTAATATAGACTGTTACTGGGTGGGGGCAGTACCCAACCTATACCCTAAGCCTTTGCATGTCTTCCTGGCGAGGACAGGGAGTCCGGCAAAGCCAGTCTGGCTGAGTGGTACAACCGGCCCTCTGCAATAAAGAGTTCGCCGGTTCAGGGCCTAGGGCTTTAGGGGTTAGGGCTTTAGGGGTTTGGGGATTTAGGGGTTTGGGGATTTAGGGGTTTAGGGTTTAAGGTTCAAGGTTTAGGGAAAAGGTTTAGGCCTTTGGCTTGGTTTCAGCTCTTTGACTTGTTGGTTCAACCACCAACAACAATCTTCATGACATAGCATAAAGGGAGGTTTCTCCGAAGTTTTTGATGACAATTGGCAGAGTTGTGATTTTCCATTCTCATCAGCGACCTGTTCATAAAGCCATTGTTTCTCAGCCCAAAATACAGTCCATTTTTTGTTATGTGCTTCCTTCCTTCCTTCTACACTGTGGAGGTGTTGTTTGTTTTGTGGATTGACAAGGGGACTGATGGTAGAGTGGAGAGTCGGGCCGTGTCTCAAATGGTGGCGGCCTTTTTGAGAACCCACAAAATTTTCCATCCCAAGATCAAGATGGCCAAAGTCTGTTGCTCAAAAGGCTGATGAAGACTGGCCTAGTGTTTTCGATGTAGGATGTAGGATCCGGGTTGAAAGCTTCAGTGCGCAGGGTCTGGGTTTAGGGGAGCTTTCGTGGAATTTGTGTGGACGAAGAATGTACAACACTTGCAGATGCACTCCCCTAACCACCACATATGGGAATACATGGGGCATAAGAGCCCTTCTTAGAGGTGCGGTCGGGACAGATATTGGGTAGATAAGGCTTACATGATGTACTCCCCTCCTGTAGTTGAGGCCGACACCCTGAATGCAGCTGAGGCCGGATCACGAGATGAGCTACTTCATTGGCTCCCTGAAAGGATTCATGGCGTGGGTTTCTGGGTTGGCAGCATCAAACTTAGCTTTAAGATCATGTAGACATGGTTCTGGTATACTCAAGTGCAAAGGGTTGGGAACGTCACGATGAACGTGTGTTGATTCATGATTGCCTAGGGGTGTAATCGCAGGTGGATGAGCGCCTTGTGGACTACATGTCCTTTGAAAGCTGTCTCCCGCGTCAAACACAGCTTAAGAGTGTTGTGGTCGAAGGCTCAAGAGTCACTTGGGATTGTGAAGGTCGCTTAAACCGTTGATATGGTTGCGGGGGGACAGGAGTTCTGCATTAGTAGCCGAAGGGTGGTTATGCCATGAATGTGCACAGCGATAAATATATTCCTCCTCTTGCAGACTCTATTAAGCAGGGCCAGTCCCCAAGCTACATCAAATAGCATAGCTTTTTTTTCGCGGATGCCTCTTCCCCACGCATTGCTCAGGGACTACGCATTCAAGGTTGAGAAGCTGTTGTTTGGGGCTATTTTGGGACATCCTACAAGACAAGGTTCAACATGTCTCAACAAGCGGACCTCGAGTTCTCGTGCCCTCAGACTTGAATGCAGGTCCAACAGCTGTTAAGAAAAAACGGCACCTTGTCCCCAACCCCAATATCCATAATACCCTCACGATCAGGAAATCACCTAGCCACAAGCCCTGAACACTGCTTGGAGGGTCAGGGGAATTGGTAAGTAGTTAATAAGGGAGCTAACTAGGGTTACTACATGGGCTATAGGGCTGATTAACCTACTTACTAGGTCCCCGTGACCCTCCAAGTATAGACCCCAACAAGCCCTAAACGCTAAACCCTAAACCCTAAAACCCTAAAACCCTAAACCCCCAAAGCCCTAAAACCCTTAAGCCCTAATCCCTGAGCGGCGAAACTTCGCGACTTTGGTGTTTGCTGGGCTGCTAAGGTGATGGCGATGCCGACAGCGAGGTGGGCCCAAGTGTTCTTATGGAAGCCCCTAGTTTAGGGTTTAGGATTTAGGGTTTTAGGGTTTAGGGTTAGGGTTTTAGGGTTAAGGGTTTAGGGTTAGGGTTTTAGGGTTTTGGGGTTTAGGGTTTAGGGTTTAGCCCTAAGGGGGCCC